>VTPC01007087.1:0-16139 GCA_011009095.1 Ignelater luminosus
TTTTTGAGGCCAGTCAATATTATGATATTATAAAGGTATTCGAGATCATCAAAGTGCAAGAAAGAATGCTAGAAAGACATGCAAGGAACAAAAGACGTATTAATTATATCGCCTTTGACAGAATACAAAACAGCATTACATCATGAGAATGATGACCTTAAAAATCTCATTTGGTTCTCGGATAAATCAATATTCAGAGAGACATCGAGGTAATGAACTTCCAGTTTGAGCAAAAGGTAGAATGCAACAGTATTCACAGTGATATAAAAAGAAAATGAAAGAACCAAGGCTTTCGTTAGAAGGAAGGTTATTGCACACTTATTTGAAACTAAGACAGTTCCTTTGGCCTTTGTCTAAGCTACTCTCATACCATAAACAGTAACTTAACTCTTAAGTTCTGGAATAGATAGTTTCCACTAAAGCCAAGGTAGATTATAGATTGTAAGTAGGTCAGTTGTAATGGGAAAACTCACATCCATATAAGTAATCTTTTGTGAATAACCAACCAAGTTTTTTATAACTCGAACTGTTTTGGATCTCAATTAGGGTTTCACAGAATCAGCATTCATTTTATTGGTGTTCTTTGAATTATATTTTACTAAACGATGCCCAATAAGACCTGTTAATTAGTCTTACATTGAAATGAAGGAGTCTGAGGTGCAATGTCGCAACTTTTGCCGACTTGGATTATTGTTTCAGTGAATATCTTCTCATCCTTTTCTCACTTACAAACCTTTGCTGCTAGACGCCTCTTAGAAATTCCACAAAGCTATAAATACTACCGCAACATTTTTTTAGCAAGTTGGTCGGCTTATTCGTTACCTTCGATTCTCTGATTTGCTGACACCCACATCACGGCAACTTTATTATTTTTTGCCTGCTCTTTTAAGGATTGCCTGCAGTTTCAAACGCCTAGCAGTTACTTCCTCTTACATTCATGGATACAAAGATACGTAGAATAAATTTCTCCCTGGGAAGTATATGGCTTTGTGTCTAGAAGTTTCATTAGCTACGAGTATCTTAAATCCATGTGTACAATAGAGAGGAGTTTTTTCTAACTGAGAGATTCTGTTTCTTTATGAGTAATCGCATCGTAAGTCATTCAAACTCCTGCTGTTTTAACATAATAATTCACTTGCTTCTGTTAGGGATTGAAATTGGACCTGTTTAAGGGTTAGATTTAGTATTGCATCCATGGCTGGATTGGGACTTTAATATGCTGACTCTATTACTCCTAGGTTCACAAATCTTTGTAGGTTTTTGAATTCATCTATTGGTTTTTTAATGCATCAATATTTTAGAAAGGCATTGGAGAAAGAGTTTCCAACATAAGCCAAAAGTAGGTCTGCAATAATATTCCAGGTAGGAACATTTTACTATTCTAACTTCTAACTAAGCGTGTTGTACAGAAAGAGACCAAAAAAGCCGAGGTTTTGATCGGGAAGAGGAGTATCGCACACTTACTCAAAAACTCTTTCGATAAATCATAATTTAGCTGCTCAAAATGAGTAAGAAGATACTAAGATTGATTTTAGAAGACCAGAAATGAAACTTCTGAATGAATATTTTTACATGTGGTACTTGAAAGATTTTTGTAAGTGTTCTATGCGTCATAGGTATTACAGAAACGGCAAGGAGAGGCACAATAGTTCATTTTTGCCAAAAATAAATTTCTATCTTCATCGAATACCAGTTTTCACCTCAGAATTGATAATCAGTTAGGGGATTCTAATCCCTTGCACGGGGGCCTTTTATTCTAGTAGAATGAGAGAGAATATAATCCTAAATGATGTTTGTGCTTGTGTTTTGGGTCTTAGTGACTTTCTTAACATTTTTAAATTAAAAAGCACAACGTTTATCAAGTCTGCATTTAGTGTTTCACTGCTAAATCAAACGTTGGCAAGTTTTCAGGGTTAAACTCGATTGGAACAGTCTAAAATTGGATGCAGATTTTACGTGATAAATTCTTTTTTGAAAGTATTTAACTGTGTGTCATATTGGAATATTACTGCATTGATTAAGTAAGTAAATACCAAACGTTTTAAGAAACAAATTCTACATCTAATGACACAAATGTCCGTCCAGTCAAATAATCCTCCTCAAGCAGCCTACCTGGGTTTGTACTGAATCCTTTGTGAGTCCTGTGGGATATTTCCTAGAAATACCAAGTAACAAGAAAACCTTTGTATGTTTCGTAGAAGAGGAGTTTCGAAGAATTGAACTCAAGTCTTTACGATAAACAGTTTTTCTTGACTGGTACTGCGATTGTGACCTAAATAAATCTGTTTAACAACACCTAAGCCCCTACAGTGAAAAACAATACACACCCAGACAACTTATTCTATTGAGAATACAATAAAGTATAATCACTAAAGTTGAATTGTAACCTAACTTGTAGGTGTACGCACATTCATTTAATAACAAAACGAAACTTCTCCGAACGATTAAGTAAGAGATAAATTCTCTGGAAGGATACCGTGCACATTTATCTCGCATTGTTCTTTCAGACTCAGATCTTGTTAAATAGAGTTAATTTGAAAGCGTTATACACTTCATTTACGTATATTCTGCAGACAGACAATAAACTAATTTGTTTTCGAATAATTTAAACCTCTTTAGTTATTAAAATTAATTTTGTAAAATACTCAAAAGTTTATGTTTCTAGACGCAAAGGAAATCGACGAATTTGTATTAATCTAATAAAATTGAATCCTTTACCGCAAGATAAAACAAAGTAGAAAAATGCAGAACAAAAGTTTCTAAGTAAACAGCATTGTTATTAGCTACTAGTATTGGGAGTCGGAACTTTCATTACCAAGGATCCGTCTATTGTACATGCAGCATTCCGTTTAGTATCCATTCAAGGTTTGACGAACTTCCAACTACGATCTAACTTACCTTAAGATGGAATGTTTGGTTTCGCATTCCACTGTCTAACCTAATAGACCTAATTTACTTCTCACAGATCATTACAAGTTAGATATCACTGGTGTATATACGATTTAAACTACTACGTTCTAGTTTTTCAGAAACACAAAAAAATTAAATTACTTACATCCGTCGTCTCGTCGTCACACTGATGAGGTCCTCCAAAAATATCCGACAAACCGAAATCGCACTGATTCAATTTCACTGGTATAAACAATCCTAATCCAATATCTGCAGACTTCAAAATGTAAGCATAAAACCAAATTCCTTGTAGAAAATTACAGTCTCTAAAAGGAGGCGCCCACCCATTATGAGGGGCATCGAATGTCTTCCAAAACACATCCGTTTCCGCAGTTCTGTTAGGAAAAACTTTCAGCCTCCCGCGTACATTAAGCGATAACGTTGGTAATCGTATAGTAGAAGAAAGGATGACTCCAACAATTTGGGGATGTGTAGATAAAAGTTGTTGAGATATGTCAGAAAAATTGGTATTGTTGCGTGAGACTTCTAGAACGAGGTTGTTAATCTCGAAAGAGATGTCAAAGTTCAGTCCGGTTGCAGCTCGTGGTTCAGAGAGCGTCTTTGTTTCACAAGGAGCTCCATTACTTATTAAAGATATAGAATTATTGGCAGCTGAAGCAGTCACTATTAGGAAGAGCAAAAATGCAGCTGCCGTCATCCCGTCATTACTGATGTTTCATGTGTTTTGTTTCGAGTAATAACACGTAATGCGACCTGAAACAAAATAACAAAGTTAATTCAGGTGTCACTGGAGATTAATCACTTATTTTTAGAACATCTTTGAAAGAAACAACTTTCATTGTATGCAAAAGATTTTAATACATAAGCATAATTTAAGACATAAAAACGCTATAAAGTAAAAAGCAAAAAGCAGTAAAACTTTTTGTTGCTTTACTCACATTTTATCAGAATTTTTAGTAGCAGGAATGTTAATTTCTGATCTAATTTTTAACCAAATTTGTACATGTCATTCCAACTTGAAATAAAGCGTGCAACTAGAGCATAGTTTATGTAATGCCATCCTGCAAATTTCGACTGGAACTAGACACTAATAATCAAACACTCAAGAGCAATTCTGTCTCTATACATCGTAATAAGTCTTAACAGGTAAATGTATCTGTATGTACGAGGGTTGCTATTTATATTTCTGGCCTAACAATGAAAAAACAAGTATTTATGATCGAAACTAGTTTTATTGTTTTTCAAAATATTCTCCATTAAGATTGATACACTTTTCCATGCGTTTGAACCAATTTTCGAAGCACTTTTTCCACTCTGTTTGAGGCAGCTCCAAAATATGCGTTTTGAAACAAAAAACGGCTTCTTCTGGTGTTGAAAATCGTTGACCACGCAGTTTGTTTTTGATGTACGGGAATAAAAAGAAGTCATTGGGTGCCAAATCAGGGCTGTATGGTGGATGGCCCATCAACTCGACCTTCTGGCTGGTTAAATATTCAATTGTTTGAGCAGCGGTGTGAGAGCTTGCATTGTCATGATGAAGAATGATTCGCCTCTTCTTTGAAGTTTTCCGAATTTTTCCAATGACTTCTGGCAAACAAATGGTTGTGTACCATTCAGAGTTGACCGTCTTACGTTGCTCTAACGCTACTGTTGCCACATGACCGGTAATGCCAAAGAAACAGCCAACCATTTGCTTCGATGTGCTTCTTCCGCGAACAACTTTTGTTGGATTTGGCTCGTCTTGAAAGACCCACACAGTTGATTGCTGTTTTGTTTCGGGGTCATATGCGTAGATCCATGATTCGTCACCTGTGCAGATGTTATACACAGCCTTTGATGCACCTTTCGCAAATTTTTTCAACATTTCAATGCACCAGTCGACCCGAGCTTTCTTTTGAGCATTGGTCAGGTTATGCGGGATCCAACGGGAACAAATTTTTTTTACGGCCAAATGATCATATAATATCTTGTTGATTCTAGTCATACTAATGCCCAAAGATGCCTCAATCTCCCGGTATGTCACATGACGATCTTGTTTAATCAGTTCACGCACAGCATCGATGTTTTCAGGCACAACGGCAGATTTTGGACGGCCTTCACGGATTTCGTCCTGGAGTGAACATCGGCCACGTTTGAATTCATTAGACCAGTTTTTTACAGTGCTGTAGGATGGAGCTTCATCGCTATATAATGTATTAAGTTCATTGATGAACTCTTGTCGTGATAATCCACGTCGAAAGTTATGAAAAATAATTGCACGAAAGTGTTCACGGGTCAATTCCATTTTTTACTAGGGAATGCACTTTTCAATTAACTGCAAACAACACTAATCGCACTCAAATGACAAAATGTTGTGGTTGAGGTTATGTTCAACAATGTAAAGTTTACACCGGAAATTTTAGCTGACGCCTGGAAACAGTCAGTGTTGCCAAGGCCAGAAATATAAATAGCAACCCTCGTATTAAAATCTGTTTAACATTATTATCATTGAAACAAGGAAGTTTTGGTTAGGGTGTCCATACATTCGTATATCTATTTTTTAATTCTAAACGAAAATCAGATTAAATAAATCTTGTAGTATGCCGTTTCTAGATCATCAAACTTTATTATTACCTGAACTAACTAAATCTAGCTTAAACAGAGTCAGATAAACATTTATCTGATATACCTACAGACTAGAGAATCTCTATAATTAAAGTGCTGATTGACTTATAAAAAAAGTAATATAAAAGAATTTAAGCACTTCAAACTATGACTTTTTTGAGATTTCCTCAAAACAATGAATTTTAAATTGAAGTTAAGATTTGCTAGGCTATCTTGCGAAATCCAAATATTTTTAACTTTTAATTGCAGTTTCCGAATAATCTAAGCCCAACTTTGGACACCCCATATTAAAGATTCGCATTGTACAATCAGTAAAATAAATTCATAATTCTTTTATTTAGACAAGTATACACTATACAGGTCTTTCAAGAAGTAACCATTTAAATAAACGTGTCGGCATATTCAGAATTTTCAAGTTCGTCTAGAACGAGATGCTTAGAATAAACAATTAGACATCAATAAACTCAATGAAGAAGTTTGAGGAAGAGGTCATCCGAAGTTGCTGCTTATGTAATAACACCGTGCGCCTAGTGTACAAACAGCAGTTAAAAAACTACCTCGGTTGTAGGTCCTTATTTGAACCAAACAATTAATTCGAATGAAGTTCATGTAAAGACATTTAATTCTGTATCCAATTTTGGTTTTTGCGTGTACAAACTTAGTCTTAAATAGTCTTAGACAATGAGATTGGCAAAAATGCGTTGTGCAAATAATCGGCTCAAAATTATAAGCTTCTAATGCAAACAACTTTTTGTTACAAAGAGAGAAAATGGAAATGCCTTGGTTAGCTTCTATTTCCAAAGGAATTTCGTGAGTTTCTTGAAAGAAGATAATTCCTTTCTTTTTTGTAAAGGCTGAACCTTGCCTTTAGGTCCTGTGAAGACAGAATGAACAGTCAGCATACATGATCTCCACTTTACAGTACTAGTTTGTAGACAATCTTCCACAGAAGACTCTTGCTCAAAAGTTGGATTGCCTCTAGCAATCGATCTACTAGAAAAGTTGTGGCCTTTGGGATATTGTCTAAGAGTAAATCTCTTTAAGCCGCACTTACAGTAAAACTTAAGTCTTGTTCTCCAACATACATGGAATATGTTACCTTTCCTACCACAACTTCTTCTTCTTGGTAGCTTACATTGTTTGGTTATTTGAGTCGACGACTCTCTAGTAATACCCTTGGAATTATTTAAACTTATCATATTACAACTCACAGAGTTATTTGCAATGTTAGTTTTAGAGCTAGTTACACTTGATGTACGTTACCCTTCGTATTGGCAGGATACAATCAAAATACTTCTTAATGAAAAAAAGCTTCGAGACAGCAGGAAGATTATTTCAATGCGACACATCTATCAAGGGGCATCTGAATCAGCTGATAGGCCTGTTTTGGAACTGGAAGCTACAGTAGAGTTTCTTATTCTACCACATTCTTCTATCATACTTACTAATCCAATTAGGCCTTGATGTGTGTCAAATTCCAACGAATTAGCATTACCTGAGAAATATTCTAGTTCAGTCCTAAGTTCAGATGATATATTCTAACAACGCTAACTCAGGAGAGATGATCTAAGTGTAATATGTGAGTTAGAGAGTAGACCTAGTCTCTAATTTAAAGTTACTCTCCAACATTAATCTTCTTTTGCATCAGAGTCACTTCTAGTAAAACAGTCTTTAATTGTCAACTAATAATCACTTACTAATTCATGCAAATATTTTGGTTCCACTCTTACTAAAGACAAATTCATGTATTCGGACAGCTTATAAGATTATTGCTTACTCAGTGCTCACACCACAATCCACACCCAAGCCACTACGTGTAAGTTTCACATATAAGTACTAACAGTAAGTAAAACTATCGACATCCAAGTTGGTAGCTACATCCAGTGAAGTGACAAAGAGAAGCAACAACCCTCCACCTAGTCCCTTGTTCCTAACTTTCCATCATTTCACAAGATATCACACAAGGTTTACATTCAGCTATCCGCCAAGCAGATTATGATCTCAATCGTAAATATCCAACCTGGTGCACGGATATTTCCACTAACGTGTTAAATATTAGAAAGAGAAAATATTACAAACAACCATAATTTTACATTCAAATTCCACCAAAGGAAAACTTGGTAATGAAGAAATACCAAATTGAATAGAATTGATCACTCTTGTATGATGATGATATTAGTGTTTATTTTCCGCTGGAGGCGGGCCGCCGTTATAAGTCCCCCCATGGGACTTCTTCAGCCGTGTGGAGGCAAATATTATTGTTGTTGAACGAGGCAGAGGATGTTTGTTGTTCGTGTTCATCGGCAGTCGACCAACCGTTGGAAATCAGGATGATGATAATTAGCTCTGGATGTTCTCATTGCAGCGTCAAGAGAAGGGCCGAAAGCAGCATGGAGATGTTGGCGGCGTCCGATACTGTAGCTGGTATTATTTCTAAAGGGCGAACATGAGCTGGGCGGCATTTGGCAGTTGGCGGTTCGTTGTGTACCCGGCGTGGTTTGTTGTCTTCAAATTGAAATTTGCTGGTAAAGGGCTTTTCAGGGAGTCGAATGATGCAGGAGGCTTAGATGTAGATGGTGTGTAGGCGGCTGGTATTTCAAAACCTCTTGATGTAGTACATACGGCCCAGGGTGGCGTCGAAGTGAGTTTGAAGTTGTAGGGGTCAATGGAGAAGGCCGGTGTTGGGCCCGCGACAGGGGTGATGGATATGATTGGATATTCATCGGCTGTCGCGGGTGATGTTGGATGATTCTGGTGGTCGTCGGAGAAGAAGTACACAACGTACGCAGGAGCGGAGCAACTGGCACTCACGGATAAACTTGTTGGTGGTGATACGGCATACAAATAGTTTTCAGAGCCACACCCTTACTCGCGCGGTGCAGGGGGTGAGCTCGGTAGCGGCCGCTAAGAGTAGACAGTGACAGTGGGGACGTTAAACCTACTTATGTCGCAGCTCGGGACGCGTTTGGAGTATGGACACCCAGGAGAGCACGGGAAATTATATACCCGCGCCAATAGTCGCGCCTCTCCCCTAGGCAACGACGTACGCGGGTGGAAAAGCGACACCGGCTCCGGGGCCTGCGCCGATCCACGAAACGCAGGGTAACTCGGTTGGATAGCCGGTGCCACTACTGGGCCTTCGCCCCCCCCCCCCCCAGAGCGAAGGTTGCCAGTAGCAGCTTCAACAAGTCGCACCATCCGGGGACTGCCGGAGGGCCCGATGCGCCTGACGCGGGCCGATGTGTACACACCGGTTAGAGAGCGGAAGGGACCACTGCCGACGTCTGCACCGAACAGACACTACGCAGAACTGATCACTCTTGGGATTACCCCGCGAGCAGAGCTGCAGTAGATTCAAGCACCTCAGAAAGCAAAATCACGTTTGATCATAGTTCGGCCAACGGTTTCGTCGGTGTCGATACAGACAACTTGTGAATGTACCTTTTATAAATACAAAGATGACAATACGCGGAGACCAAAAATTTATTGAGTGGAGATTAAACTTTTTGAACTGGCAGAATATCTATAGAGGTGGTACCAAAGATAAATAAATAAGAATGTACTAAATAGTAAATGCGAAATTACCTTTTAACATAAAACAGAATTATATAATTCAATTTCAAATACACAGAGGCAATTCCCTAAACAAAGATATGGTATTGTAGTATCTTATAAAATTTCTTAAAGACAATTTCTAAATCCATTGATGCTATCTTTGCTTTTCTTATTTGATTATTATGTATTTGTTTATTAAATAATGCATTTTTTGTGGAAGCACTTGGAATTTTGATTTTTTTGAGATTCTCTCAAAAAATCGGATTTGAAGTTTTCTAGATTTAACTGCAGACTGTGAATAATCTAAGTCCAACTAACAATAGTAAAAATACACTTCCAAAAATTCTTTCCTTTTAAACAAGTATTCAGGTCTCCCAAAAAATTAATCTATGTCTAAATAAACGTGTCGGCATATTCAAATTTTAGTAAAGGACTGCACTAACTTACGTGCTAGTGGTTGTTGCATAATCCGTAAACAACCGATATCCGTTAATACGCAAAAAACTATACTATCTGATTAATAAGGTTTTCTCGAGCAAACAAGATTTTGATTATATGCACTATTAGAATATAAATCAAGAGTGGCCTTTGTTGGGCACGATGATCACAATGGGTTCCACAAGCCTGATGAAGGGACAATAATGAATAGCGGAATTAAAGTAAAAACAGTCAACTTTCTTCAGAGCTTTAATAGAATTTGGAATAATAATATGGATTGACTCGCTTTGCCTCGCAAATGGTTTGTTGGCAGGACAAGATCTACTTTTCCTTCAATCTTCCTGTGGGTGAATTCAGTGGAGCTTCTACTTAAGAATAGTTAAATCGGTAATCGGGTTCTCCTCGAAGTCAGAGAAATTATATCATAAACTTTAACAGATCTCGCCAAAATCAATTTCAATTAGTCAAACTAATTAGTAAGCACTACATCAAGAAGTAAAGACTCTTGATGGGCACTAAAAGGGTTGGTTGCAATGAATAGAATCCGTTTTTGCGGTGAAGATCACCCTCGCATAGAAAGAGTACCACAAGGTTTTCGTATGTAAGTGCGCAAGTGGGTTTATAAGGACCTGACACTCTTCTCTTAAGCCATAGGAGCACGGAAAGACATCATCGTAAATCGGATTAGTTGTAGAACCGTATTTAGATAGTTAAAAGGCGGGTTTTGTATGTTAAAACAAGAAGAATGTTTTCCTCTAAAAGAATATCCTCACCCCATTACCTGCAATAAATTGCTTTTGTCTGCAGCTTAAAAGTATTTTCAAAAGAGAATAGAGATGTTAAATTTAAATATGCAATACAGCATTCAAATATTTAATTTAGCAAAGTGGTGGCTTGTAATTAATATTTATGTCTAGCCTTTTAAAAATGGCTTTATTTTGCAGGCATTTTTATTTTTGAAAATAGAATTAACACAATAAAGCTGTTGATTCCTCGAGACTTCTAAGAGACTACATAGGACTAACGCATCAATAAACTGAAGGTTTATTCGTGGAGGAATGACCTAAGAAGTAAGTCAGTAGACAGGTTACTGTTTTTGTAATCATAATAATAAATAATTAATAGCGGCCAGAAACCTTCTAATTCGACTTTTTTGTATTCACCTTATCGTTAAATGAACTCCGATTTCTCATCGATATGGTTAGTCACCACTGCACCTGGTATTCAGATAATGCGTTTTCAGATTTATGTATCGTGACTATTTATAGCAACCTGCAACTAAATAGAATGTAATATGGTCCCGTGAATTCAATCCTAGACCCGAAAAATTCCTTTTCAATTTCTGTCATATACAAATTTAATTTTCATGAAGAATATGCGTGGATCTTAATACATTCTTAGAAAAAAAATTAAAGACATTTTAAGACGAGATACACAACATGTTTTTGTCAAAGAACTGATTTTTCTACATTTTTTCAGGTTTAAAATAAGTTTTCTTGTATTTGATATTTACACCCACGTATTTACGTAATGTTTAATTCTACTAACGTCAGAAAATATGTTCTAATTCGTTTTTGTAAGCCAAACATAATTAAGCATATAAAGTTTATTTTTATGTAATGTCCGTCGGGAGTTATCGATCTAAGACCGATATTTTAAATTTTTAAAAATGGGAATTTTAATTATAGTTTCTTGGGTAATGGAACTTGGCACGCCTGTATTTAACATTTTAATTATTACTGGTTACACAAGTGAATCGATAATAATCTGACCCACGCTAAAATACAACTGGGTTGCGGTTAGACGTTGAACTTACTTCATAATTATTTCTCCAGTTATACAGAAGGTTACTCTCTCCGGGTTGTTGAAAATTATATTTTCCAACTACAAATTAAAATATTAACTCAAACAAAAAGTATTTTATATAGTTATTCAGAATATTTTACCACTTGCCCTTTATTATTAACAACAAACATTTAAAATATATAATTAAATCATTGTAAATAATATGTTTGCTAACAAAGGTCAAAATAGACATCCGGGACTAAACTTTGTACGGGTCCGTTCTATATTTACAATTCTATATTTGTACCATTTAATTAAAGTCGTCCCCTTTTCATAACACAAAATGCACGTTTTAACAATAAACAGACAAAATCTCGCCTTCGTATTACAATAAGGCCGGTGGTCCACTCTATTTTATGTATGAACAAGAAGGGGGGATATTCTCGTTTTATATATTATATAAGAACAATACCAAACTGATAATGAACAGTTTTCCTACCCAAACAGTGAGTATTTTCTTGTTAAAGGAAATCTTTATGATAAGAATAAATGCGTTTCGATATAATAATAGATGTATCTGAATAATAAACACTTTCAGTCATTTACTGGATTTATGTGCATGCAGCATAATTGTGGGTCGACAAGAGAAGGGTATATTTTGGGATAAAATGGTGTTAATTGGGGTGGATAATAGGATGATACTGAAGTTGTGTTGTGTTTGCCAAACTATCTGGTCGAACTAAACTATCTATTCAATTAGATACGTCTACACATAATTAAATAGATAATGATATGTGTATTTTGCGGATCCAATTTTGCTTTATCAACCAAATAGGATACTGTAACAGGCCATTATATTCTAACTAAGAGGATAAGTTTTGTACGGTACGTTGTAAAACATTTTCAAGCATATTTGAAATTCTGTTTTCAACAAGACAATATTTTTTCATAAAAGTTAATTTGAACATTTTGCGATTGTCTTAAGGATAATTTTTCAAAAAGTATACTTTACTGACATAACCTCTGAATGCTTTTTAAATATTGAAGTCTGTGTTGCAAATTAGCACAATGACTGTAGAACTGTTCGTCTAGTAATACAAACATACTGAAGTCGGCAGCAATCAAAGTTGTGCACATTAATTGAGATCACCATTACAGGTGATAGATTAAGACAAGGAAGAGTGACGTCAGGCAAGTCCAAAGTCACTCATAGCATTGTAAACTCTGGAGGTAACCTCATGGGTATGAGAATGTGGATCTTTTTTGATAATAAAATATCCGCGGCATTATTGGACAATAGAAAGCATTGTTTGAACAATAAGATTTCGAGTTCTGTGCGTAAACTTAACTTCAAGTCATTAATAATGTAGACTATTGTTAATTATCGGTTTTCAAAACTAAGCTGTTATGAATTAACCTTAGCGCAAACGCTCAACTACTCACAGATTCCACGAAAAGATTTGCGTTTCCGTTTGTGCCTCTCTCACTGTTTTCAGTGTTTTATTAAAATTATTGTATTTCGTGTGTCTGTTCCTAATCTACTCCTATCTATACTAACTAGTCTATAGTTGATATTCCGGTTCTTAAATTAAGATTTATGTTTAATAAATTATGCTAATCGAAAATTTTAAGACAGATAGAAAATGGGCAGTTCAGGTTTTCGTCTTCAGAAAACAACATTATAATGTGTACAATGAAAATTGTGTGAGCTATTATCACACTGTATTGCGTGAAATACTTCACTACTATCAGCAAATAATCTTGTAATGTTCTAAGGGAAGCAAGGGTTGTTATTTCAACGTTTCAAGACAGCCACATATAACTTACGTTCCAATATTATTTGACAATTACTAAATTTTCATCTCTCGTCAAGCTTCGATCGCCTCTTGTTCTTAGGTACCATCCATTCATAAACTTGTTTTTCGCTATTATGTTTTCTAGAAACCTTGACTTAATTTTAAAAAATAACGAAGTAGCTTCGTTGTTGAATTCCGCACTTGCAGCGAAAACAAAACACGTCTATTTCTGTATTTTGTAATTATGTACAAACTTCTGATAAAATCAGCGCAAATAAATTTAAAAAGCTAAATGTTTTTTCAGCACGTTGTTCTAACGATTATATTAAATACAATTTAGACAGTGCACGCACTAACCCCATTAACAGAGCAGAATCGATGTTTGTAAACTTTATTTTCTGATTAAATTAACATACACAATCTACGTCGGTGTCAATTTCTGTTAACAGTAATAGGATGAGCATGGTCTGAATTGAAATTAATTGAATTACTGTAAAATGGAGGTGTTAGGTGATAGAAGAGTCGATCAAGGTATCGGTATTAGTCTCATTGTGCTCTAGTCCCAAGCACTTACGTCAATCCAATTAGGATTTTGGTTTCGATTGTTAGAAAATGAAGTAATTTGTTGTTAATTCCCTGAAAGGATTTGTGGAAATCAAACATTCTATACATTATTAAGTACTATTAAGCATGTTTAATTTGCAACAAAGTGAAGATAATTTAATTAAGTATTCGGCTGTCTGTTGTTACAATAGAAACGAGAAATGATTGTAAAATTTTCTCATTTAATAGATCTGAAAAAATAACAAAATAATACAAATAATTTTAAATAGACTAATAGAATAATTGAATAAAAAAAAATCGAGTTCAAGAACAAGTCAAGGCAGTGTTTCTCAACCTATGAGTCTCTAGCGATCCGCAAACAATCGAGAATGATTCACAGAAATGAGCAAGAAGTTCAGCAAAATGATAACGTTTTTTTAATTAAATGCGAAATATGACTCAATTTAATATGTTCATAAACTGCAAAACTAACCAAAGTGGTTGGTCTAAAGTTAAAGCTAAAGTTCCCAAAAGATCCAATGATAATAAAATAGCTCTCGAGGCCTAGTAGATCCATGGCTCTTCCACTCTCTCCTATGGTTGGTTCTTTTCCGGTTACAGATCCTTATCTTTTCTGCATCTTCCTCCACTTGCGCTTTCCACTTGGTTCTGGATCTTCCCCTTCGTTTTCTCCCTTCTGCCTCGCTTTCCAGCAAACGTCTGGGTATCCTATTCTGTGGAAGTCTCATTATGTGACCCAACCAATGGATTCTTTGTACTTTGATGACTCCAATGATGTTTGGTTCTTGAAACAATGTAATTCTTGATTTGCTTCCCTTATCCATATGTTGTTTACTCTTTTTCCTCGACAAATCTTCCTTGGTACTTTTTCTCCCACGCTGCAATTAAGATCTCTTCTTTTTTATTTCAAATCCATACTTCGCAAGCATCAAGGATGACCAGCCTTACTATCGTTTAGTTGATTGTAATTTTTATATTTCTTGATAGTAACTTGTTCTTAAATATGCTATGTAGTACCCAGACAAAAACGCTCAATACGATTTTTAATTCGTTTAAGGCAATAATTGGTCTTTTGAAGCTCCTACAACAAACTTCATATCTTTTCCAACAGCACCGGCCATGGTTATATTCAAATTCAATGCGCATTCTATACAGAATACAGATTCTATACAGTTTTTCTCAATTCACAACTGATATACATTGAATTGGAGATCTTTAAAAAGGCACTAAGTCACGTTTCTGACAAAATGAGGTTTTCCATGTCAGGTTCTATTTTATAAGTTAATTTCTCATTTTTCTTCAAGCTAAGTATAAAGATTGGTCATAGTTCCTTTCAAAACTCAGTCATTCAATTGTTTTCAATTTTACCATCCTAACTACTATAATGAGGTTACCAAAATACTCGGCATCAACTCTAGAAACTGAAGAATTCTATAAAGTGAGTTAATTCCAATTTTAGAAAAACTGTGTTTGGATTAGATCCCTTAACACAGCCGTTCTCAAAATGTTAGCCACGCTCCTCCAAAAGAAGAGGCAGGAAACCAAGAAAACATTACAGAAAATTAAAATTCTTTGTTGTATCGTTTTGTGAAGGAGCGTGTAACTTGACGATTGTAAGTAGATATAATAGAAATCAATTTAGGCATATAGCGAGCATAACTCAAATAACCAATTCATGTATCGTACAAAATCCATTTCGAGCTGTAAATCGTTCGTTATTGTTTAAACGGTAACCTCCGCAGTCGCACATGTCTGACCCACTGATGAATAGATACACACTGAACAAGCACTCCCCAAGCAAGCGACAAGTACAAAGGGCACAGTAATTTACATAATAATATTAAATCATCTTTCAATTCCACTGAGAAACTGTACATCATTGAAAACAGAGCAGGCTACGCTTCTTGATATTTTGTGTTTGCTTGGGTTTTGTAAATGCAGTAACGCAGTCCAGCTATTCTGCCTCCTGAACAGACCTTGGAGGTGTACGGTCGCAGGTCATCCTTTTCCTGTTGCAATTTGGGTTCACTCAACATTTGGAGATCCTTCCCTTCTAACATTTCCCGTCGGAAGTTCATGCCCAGAAGAGACTAGACCGCCGTCGTCAAGAGTTTTCTTTCCTTATTCACCTGGTTTTGTGGTTAATAGATTTGCGAGCCACCCAAGTCCTACCTTAAGTCACCGTTTCACAGTGCTGTCTGCCATCTTGCCCCTCCAATAATTATCTTCATAAACTACACGGTTTCACCATTCCACTGGGAGCACTGCACCATCTATCAGCTTTTACCACGTCATGTCACCATATGATATTCAGAGTCAGATTGTCTCAATTTGGTCATGCAAATTCTAGTCCCTATATTATGATGACATAACATTTAATTACTTACTTTTTGACTTGAAAAAAGGTTCGAATTTTGGATTTCAACCCTATCTGGCTCCTAGTCTGGTTTAAATCCAGAATCTCTACACTCCTGGTCCACCGGTCTA
>VTPC01007093.1:0-27462 GCA_011009095.1 Ignelater luminosus
AGAGTAAAATCTGAACACCGTTACTGACGGAAACCATTGACTTTTAGAACAAAAATTTATAAACCAAAAAACAGTATTAGAAGTGACATAGCTAAGAGGCAAATGTGAGAATATAATCTTAGTGCTTTTGTCTTGATTCTATTGCTGATTAAACAGTTTAGACATATTAAACAACAAGGTAAAAATATCTGAGCTGATTCCTGAAATTTAATGAGTGTTTTATTTCAATGAAATTCAGTAGCACAGGACCATAAATTGGTTTAATAAAAGCAGTAAGGTAGATACTACAAAAATTATTCAATAACTTTGTACTTGGGTCAATTCAGCGAAAAAATGGAATATCTACCAAATAAACAAAAGTAGAAGTCGGGAAAAACCGGTAAAAACTAAAAGGTAAAGAAGGACGATGAATATGAGAGCAAGTCTAGGAAAAATCACCCTAAGAAAAATATATGAAGAAGATCAATACCAGCAAAGGGAAAACAACACTTACAGCCAATTTAGAAATGTGAATGTGGTGTATGTAATGTCTTGGAGACTGTGTATGAAGCGGTATGAAATGGTTGCTGTGAATAACGCCTTTCTGAACACATGTTACAATGTAATTCACAAAGAGAAAACTATGTTTGACTAGAGTCAATAGATGTATTTACATACTTGTATTTTATCAACAATCCCAGTGCTGTCCATACGACTAGCAACATTCACAGCATTACCCCAAATATCATACTGTGGTTTTCTCGCACCAATTACTCCAGCTACGACTGGTCCAATATTTATTCCAATTCGAATACGAAAATTATTGAATGAATGCTCGTTGACTACAGCGAGTTGCTCACAAATTCGCAAAGCATAATCGGCCATTGCAGCTACGTGTTGAAATCTTATTTTGTCACAAGTATTCTGAGTTAAACCTAAAACACAGAATTATATTTGAAAACTGAAACGCATCTATCTTTTTACAGACGAATCAATTTGAGAATACTGAATACACCTGTAATTAACTTACCAGATGCCGCCATGTATGTAGCTCCAGTTGATTTAATTTTTTCGATATATCGAAACTGATCCTCCGAAAGAAGTTCATCAAAATCAGCTATAATTTCATTTAGTAATCTTAAACATTCGACTCCCTCATTATTTCCTTCCAATTCAACATAAAATTCAGAAAAATTTGGAATTGATGCAAACATTATGCACACTAAATCACATTGTTCATGGTATAATTCCTAAAACAAACAGTTTTATAACCTTAAAATCATTATCAAGTATTAACTTACATCGTTATTGTCACTATTTAAAAAATGTTCTGCAACATGTACGGGCAAAATATTAGCTAATAACTTTTTATTGTATGCTTCTAGGTTTTCCATGTCCTCTTTTTCCTCTAAAATGACGTTAAAATGCTTAGCTTACAAGTAACATATAAAATCTTTAGATTTAAAACCCACCTGTTGCTTGCAGTTTCCATACAAAGTCTAATCTGTACATCGCTTCTATTTGTTGTCCGTGAATTATCAGAGCAATGACGAACGCGACTAAGACGACTATATTGATGTACTGATTGGTGATCGTATACTCTGACGATGACCTAAATGAATTAACACGTTAGGGAGAAATTATTTGGAAAAGTGTGAAATCGGGTCTTACCCTGCTTTGTCCCTAAGAAACATACTGTTTTTCTCATCGAAAGAAGCGCAGATAGAAAAATAGCCTCCGACAATTCCTACTAGGATGATTGTCTTCAGTAGCGATATGAAAACTTGGTATACAGCGCAGGCAGTCATAGAAAGTATTACTAATAGCAAGACATACTGAAAATAATATTCAAAATATTAATTTATGTTCACTTAGTTAATATTTAATTGATTATTAAATTTTTGTCTATGTTGGTTGAGGCTATATTCTAATTTTTTATGGTTCGTCTAATATAATTTATAATATTTATTATTATTGTATGGAATCTGGCAGTGTAGGTTAGATTGTTAAATTGTGTATGTCTTGAATTTTGTTTAAGTAAGATGCCTGCGGTTTGCAAGTCGAATGCAAACCGGCCGTCAATGTACCGTGTTTGTGATGTTATTTACAAAAGTTAAAACTTTCAGATTTTTTTACCACAAGTCGTCACTGCATATTATACAGGCAAGGCGTAAGATAACCAAAAGGGTTTTATTTAAATGTGCCTTCTTGAGATAAATTTTAGGCCTATTGTCATATGAAGTAAAATTAAGTATGGTATGCTAGCAAAACAACATTTCATGAAACCGGTAATTATTCGCCCAAAAAATCAAATTAATCTATTTTCTTAGATTTCAGGTCCTTTCGGAATGTCTCTCTATGTTTGAACTAGTCAGAAAGCCTTGCGGTAAGAAAATTGCTTCAGCAATAAACAAGTTGAGCTTTAGCTTTTTTTAATGCAATACTCTATAAAATCTATAAAATGTATGTTAAATACTTTCTTACTTTTGGTTTATTGTTGATTGCAACAATGTACTATTATAAGGATCTAAACCTGACTGTTCCAGAATTATTCAATTGTTTCTCAAGCTTCTTGGTCAGCCGTGGGATTATTGAGACAAGTTTTAGAAGTCTATTTTACAGATGCATACTTTGGATCTTGTTAAAAAATGATGACTTAAGAAGTACTATACAGGGTGATACAAATAACTACGCTAACCTCCTTCGACAGATTGTCAAACACCCTGTATATCTACATAAGTGTGCTTCCAAAAATGATTAAAACTATTTTTATATCTTAAAAATTCCAGTACTTACATCAAAATGAGTAAGTGTTTCGCATTTTCGTTCAATAGATGAAGGAATTGCACTGTCAGTCGTTGTCATGTTTAAACAATAATCCACACTTGAACGAAATAACTAGAAACGAAAGACGACAACTTTAAGATCTGGTCTGTACTTACAATTAAAAAAATGACTTAACTTACCACCGGTATTAACGCAACGGAACATACTCCGCAAACTACTATAAAAGAAATCGCTTGGGCGATGTTTCTATTTTCATGAATTAGCTTGGAAATCATTCGAAGTTTTGCATTAACTCTCTAAAATGAGAACCAATATCAGTTTTAATCAGTAGTTATAGGTAAATATTAGTTTTACCAAAAAGCGTGTTTCAAAGATATCATCAAAAAACCTAGCAAAGCTGAAAAGTACTTACATTTACATTTTCTATAGACACTAGGACTTGGATCAGAAGTAATACTATCATTACGGTAACAATAAAAAACACAGCCAACAAATTCCTAAAATTTAATCATTTACAAATTAATCCAAAAACTTACACTACACTTAATACTTACAAATATGTAATTATTAGTTCAACAAGAAAAATTGCTATAAAACAAATTATTGAGCAAAAGAAGTAGAGATTGAGCATCCTGTCTCTTTCCTTGGTGTACTGTAAAAGGACATCAGTGTTTAAATAGTTATACGGTTATATTTGATCTTTAACACAATACAATCCAAAGAATGAATTTCAGTGAAGATTAAATTCATCCTGGACTTAAAATTACCTTCGCTTCCTTTTGTGCATCTCGAAAATTAAGCAATAAAGCTCTACAGTGTTCAGTTCTCAATCGGTCAATACTACGAGCATCTATAGCTTTCATTAAATATTCGTTTACTTCATCTTCCGGGTTTTTCTCATCTGAAACGTCTCCAAATCCAAGCCTTGTAGTAAGACTGTAATACCCAAAATTAAAAATAGAAAATCTAGTCAAATAAACCCAAAGATATATTACAGAGCACTACGTATAAAACACTTATATTAAGAGCAAATTGTGCACCGTACATTAAAATTGAACGTTTGTTGTTTACAGTAACATAAGATGAACATTACAATCTCCTTACTTGGAATTATGTTTTCCATGCTGAGAACCATGTCCCATAACACGCATCTCTTTAGACACATCACCATTCATCGAAAATGATTGTTGCGGCTTTTTTCCCTACAAATTAAAATTCTCTCAAGGCAAAATTAAGAAACTACATTTACTTACAGCTCTGTAGGAATCTTGTGGTACTATTAAATAAGTGTCAATGTTGTGGTCTTTTAGGTAGGAATTTCTATCTCCTCCATATCCTGGTTCAACTTCATAATCTCCATTTAGGCACAGAAGCGTTTCTTTTGTGATGTGAATTCGTCTAAGGAAAATAACAATTAGACGTACAGCAGTATGCACATTAGGTTTTTAACTAAATTTTGTTGTCAAATCCTCTGTGGACTATTAAATAAAAAAATTAGATTTACCCAGGAATTCCTCCACTTTCCATGTGATTTGCAAGAGTAACATCATTTGACCATACATCAAACTGCCATTTCCTCAATCCTAATACACCACAATGAACTCTACCTGTATGAATTCCCACTCGCATGTTTACATTAACAGCCATGACTTCTCTAACTAATCTATAAAACAAAATACTGTCAGCAAATGTTTAAAAACAATAATTAAGAATGTTACTTACGCAATAGCGTCAATCATGTCTAGACCCATTTCTACAGTACAGTGTGCATGATCAGGTCGCGGTTCTGGTAAGCCAGATACACAATAGTAACAATCGCCTAGCAATTTTATTCTTAGGCAGTGATGTTCAGAAGCTAGCCGATCGAATCTAATAAAACAAAAATAAAGTTCGTAAATTAAATTGTTTGAACTAAGCCTATAGAACGATTTTTAAAGTTCAGCAAAGCTGGGCGTGGTCTTCATGTAAATAGCAAACGTGTTTGCTTTTACAGAAGGGAATTAAATTCTTCAAAAAAATGTAAATTTAGAGAAACTAGAGAAACATCAAAGTGTTTAATTAAAAAAGTTTGTAATTTTATACATTTTGTTTCAAGTTATTTGAACGGATTCATTTTTTTATTAGCTGATATAACAGTCTGCCAATACCATTGGCAATTCACATAGGAACACAAATTATTAATGGGTAAGTAGCTTAATTTGTTGGTTCAATTAGAATTTCTATGTTGTTAAATATTGATTTTTTTCATGAGGAATATTACTTAAAGAATAGGCGCTGATGCTATTTGTTTTACAAATTTTGCGTCTAACCTTATCAGAAAATAAATTTGAACGTTCGATCAAAGAACAAGATAGTACGCGTTGTGTATTATGGAATAAATGAAATAAGTTTTTCTAAAATTATGTTTTCCAAAAAAACGTGTTTAATATTATTAACAGAAGATGACTTTATTGATGATGTACGTATTCAGAATTAACCAAAATCAGCGCATCTTGCAATAAGAATGCAAGCGGTACTTCCTTTTGCTAGAGTGATTACAATAATATCAAAATTAGTTACTTTCAGAAGTGTAACATACTTTATCTTAAAAAAGTCTGTATTATTTCCTTACATCTACAGGGTGTCCACGTTAAGAATTTACCACCTTTGTAAAATATTTATTTCTTGACCGATTTTCATTTTTGTTGTGTTTTGTAGATATTTAAAATGCGCATTTAATGAATGGGTAGGCTCATTGTAGGGCTGTAATCATGGCCAACTACGACCACTTTATTGGCTGAAATTTCAAGAAGTTCTATTAGGGATTTTCTAGGAAAAAACTGACGACGGAATCTTGTTCAGGATCACTTAAAACCTACTTGTACCAATTTTTATTGTTAAAATAAAGGCAAACAAATGTCCTTTATGTAATCCTTTTTCGAATAAAAGATACCTTAGAAATTATTTTTCCCTTGTAAAATATATTTTAATTGTTGTTTTATATTCTGAAAAATAAACACCCAAGTTCACTCTTGTAGGAACATGCGTTTTTCCATCTTACTTCTATTCCCTGTAAATAAAAGAACGAAGATATTTTAAAATTGTATTTCTGAAGTTCCAACACAGTTGCTATTTTATCTTACAGTAAGTCATGTAATCTCGTCACGTCAAACTATGTAAATTATAAGTGTGCAGCTGTATGTGTTTAGTGTGAGAATCTACCACTTTTGAATTTCGTCTTGTGATATTTAAACAACCAATCGCTTGATAATTTCATCCTATTAACAGGGGAACATCCATCCCTTTTGAATTGAGAACAAATTAGTTGGTTTTCTGTCTTAGATAAAGCCATAAGTCCACCTATCGTTATCGTTTCCTGTCAGTGGATTTTCCCTTGTCGAGATTATTCCTGAATTGTGCCCCGGGTTAATCTATGCAGGGAATTCTTTGAAACCCTGAGTTGTTTGTTTGCAACGAGATTACCGTACTGGAGTATAAATTCTTGTTCCCCGCCGCATCTTGTCTCTTCCGCCTAGAGTTATCTTATCAGACAGCTTAGAATTCTATTTACCGTGCCATCAGGTGATACATTCTCTTGCCGAAGGCAACTGCATTACTTTAGGATTACAAGTACGCAACTGGATGACGTCCCCGTCTGTGTCTCTGCTGTGTAGTTATGTGTTTGTTTTGTGATAGCGAAAAGCTTTTATCTGTGTATTTTGTGTTTGTGAATGCACATTTTGGATTACTTACCTAACAATTTTGGGATAATGTACTGCATTCCGTAAGTCTGCATAAGATTGTAAATTTGTTATTGCAGAATTTGTCGTTGTATACACACACATCAACGAATGTATTGTGTAATTATTTGTATAAATGTATAAATGCTAAAGCTAGACATTTATAGATTTAGAGGTTTTTCACTACTTCGACTGTCAGCTATTGGTCTTAATTCAAGTAGATTTAACATTCATTTACCGACGGATTCGGTGTTAGATGAATTATCTTGCTAACACCCGAGTCCTATATTTTCATAAGGAAAATTATTAAAATTCACCTAAGTAAAATTATTAAATGCAGTATCTTTCAACGATAACTTTTGAGGATTACTTATTTATATTAAATTAAACGAATTTTCGGATCAGAGCGGAAGGTTATAATATAGATCTAACTTTTGTTGTGATATAGTAGGTGAGATTATAGAATAATTTAGCTAGTTCAAGTCAGTTTTCTAAGATCTTTACTATTTCTGATTTCATATTTTATTTTTCTAAAACATTTTTGGCATTAACGTAAATAGAGATAACGCATGTTTTATATGGGATTTTTGGTCAGAGTGCGTTTATCGACTTTCGGTTTGATAAAATTTAGTCATTTATTCACTGTTCATTTATTGTTTAAAAAAGTTTATTTATTCATATGGAACCAGTTTTGTATTATATGTTTGTAAAGATATTTTGTGAACCAAAGGTTTATGCTTCCTGCATTGTTCATGTTAACTGTCTTGAATTTAATACCTTTGCATATAAATTTTGCAGATATTTGTGTGCCAATAAATTTTCTTGTTATTTATATACTTTGCTTCTTTTGTTTTGTCGCACACCTATAGTCTGTTACAGAAAACATATCATCTCTGGAGTAGTTGCTAAGTTCCAGCTGCGTACATAGAAATCTTAATAGAGTATATTTGTGCAAGTATCAGCTGAGGCAAGGCTATTCCAAAATTTCTAAAAAAAAGAATTTTTTCGAATACTGTATCTTATCGAAGCATGGGAAAGGAATCAGTTGTGAGGTTCCTTATCCTACCACGGTCAACGATCACAACTGGCGCCCTGTTAACAACCAGTAATATTTTTTACCTTCTTTTGTAGGGCGTAAGGCTTTTAAACCCCGACCCTTTTCCGATGATAGAGCTAATCAAAGTGGCATACCGCTTATTATAGGTTGCGTAAATTATCGAGGGTTACTAAACACGTTTTTGAACGTAACAAGCGATACTTTTTGTTTAAAGAAAAAAATGTCAAATGCAAAAACAAATAAATACAATACTCAGACAGAAGTACACTGTATAAAATATCAATTTCGCAATGCTATTGCACTGTCTTCTAAAGTTTAAAATACGTATGCTAGTGAAAGATGTTATGGACTATGAAACCTTTCAAAAAGATATTAA
The DNA here is from genome assembly GCA_011009095.1 of Ignelater luminosus. Classification (NCBI taxonomy): domain Eukaryota; kingdom Metazoa; phylum Arthropoda; class Insecta; order Coleoptera; family Elateridae; genus Ignelater; species Ignelater luminosus. The sequence goes on from VTPC01007093.1 coordinate 7,919, forward strand.
TAGAGTAGTATTAAACATAGATATTGTGATGATATTAAAAATGTAAATGTGATGATATTAAAATTGTAGTGATATTTGAAAATGATAAAAAAAGAGAGTATAAAAAAACTTTTGGTTTTTTTGTTTGATAAAATATAATGACAGTAAAAAAATAAATTAATTAATATTGTCAAAAAATAGCGTTTTAATAAAAAAATTAAGAACCACACGAAGAAAAATAAGGACCCTGAGAAAAAGAGCTCTCCATATCATTACATAAAAAATTGGCGTCGCAACGTGGTAGGGCAAGTTAAATAAAAGACATAATTATCATTTTGTTAGTTGTCTGTTGGTAGTGGAAAGATGTCAAAGCGAGGTAAATCGGTAGACAGTAGAAAAAGGGACAAAAGAGAGGAAGAAAATATTTAAATTGAAAAGATGGAAGAAGAAAGTACAAGTATGGAGGAGACCATGGGAGATGTTGAAAAGGGAGATAAAAAGCAAAAAGAAATAAGGCAACAACCAGATTTACCTAAAATATTAATAGAAATGAAACAAGACCTAGATAAAAGATTTGAAGACCAAACTAAAAGATTTGAAGACCAAACTAAAAGAATAGAAGACCAAACTAAAAAATTAGAAGCGATTAAACAAGATAATACTAAAAGATTTGAAGAAATCAATCATAATCAAGAGAAAAGGTTTGAAGAAATTAAAAGAAAATTTGAAGATCATGAGAATAGATGGGATAATATTGTTAAAAACATGAGAGGTGAAATACAAGAAGAGGTGAATAATAAGATAGATGTATGTCAGAATGAAATGCGTAGGAAAATAGAAAGACGCCAAGAAGAAATTATCAACATGTTACAAATAAGGGATGCAGATATAAATGAGAAAATTAAGGAGCAAGAAAAAGCACAAGAAAACTACCAGCAGAATGTGAAAATTGAATTAAAAAAAATAAACAAAAATGTTGAAGAGAAATCAACAGCAGGTAATCATGGACCAAGTCATTATTGTATATTAGATAGCGGGATTCAAAATAAGACAAAATTCTCAGTAAACCACAAACGAATAAAACCAAAAGAAATAATTAACAGTTTACCAATAAGAAAGGCAAATCTTAAAAATAAGATAAAGAATAATTACAAAAAAGAAAAAAATTATCAAAATAACAATAATAATAAAGAAAATTTGAAATGTACTATTAATTGGCAGAATAAACTAAGAAGAGCAAGAAAAGCGGAAAGAAGAAACAAAATGAAGATGAGAATGGAAAATAAATGGTTGGAGGGGATCAAAGTCAAAAGAAAATCTAAAAATAAGACTAGAAAGAAAAATAAGGAATCGAGGTATAAAATATTTTAGACAGATAGTAAATGTAAAATAAGGATTGAAAAATATAAAATAATAATGAAAAAACATTTAAAGAATTTACTATCAGGAGTCAGAGAGAAACAAAGAAATTACAAATACAGAAAAAGAAAGAAAATCAAAGAACTAGAATAAATGCTACAAGAGAATGTTAAAGTAAAAATTAGAAGCCAATGTTGACAGAAATAACCAAAGAAGAATTGGAAACATTGCGTATTAGGTTTGACAAGAAGGTATGAATGATGCTTGAATGAATGTGTTAAAGATAATCATAATGAGTTAAATAATTATTAATGAAGTATTATTAAAATGGTGATAATTATGAAGATTTGAATATGAAGTTAGTAGAATAATAATGATAATAATAATAAATAATTAATGATATGATTGATAATATTAAAAGAAAAGGTCAAAATATGATCCTTAATATGAACAAGTAAAGATAAAATATGATATTGAAGTAGATAAATGAGGCAGGGAGTTAAGTTATATGAAGAAAACGTTACTACTAGAGAAAATAATTTTTGCAATTTCTTAAGAAGTTGTAGAGAATGATTTGCATGAATGCAGCATGAATGAAAGCTAGTTGGAAAATAGAGAAAAATAAGGGAGAAATAGGAAGACAATGTGAAATAAAATGAAAATATCGAATATTGAGTTAAAAAAAACAATAAAAAAATCCTGTATAAAATGTTAATAATGCTAACTAAACTTATAAAATTTTAAATTGTTATTCTGTTGAAATAATGTAATGTCAAAGTGACAATTAACAAATGTCAAAAATGACAATTAACTAATGTCAAAAAAAATGAAGGAATGACAGTTGCCTAATGTCAAAATGACGTTCGACAAATGTCAAAGTGCAAGACCGTCAATTCAAATAATTAAGGTTAGAATAAAAACATAAAATAAAACACTATTAAAAAAAAATGATTATGTATATCATGAAACAAAACAATATCTATTATATTATATAAGACAAATAAAAGATCAAATTGTAATGGAATTCACAATTGAGTATATTTTAGTTAATATCAATCAAAATTTAAGCTATAGTATAAAACGCTTAAAATTTATATTAATATGGAGGGGAAATGTGATGATATTAAAAATGTAGTGTAATTTGAAAATGATAAAAAAAAGAGAGTATAAAAAAAATTTTGTTTTTTTTTGATAAATGTAATGACAGTAAAAAATAAATAAATTAATATTGTCAAGAAAATAATAAAAAAATTAAGAACTGAAAACGAAAAAAGAAATAAGGACCCTGAGAAAAAGAGCTCTCCATATCATAACAATATGTAAATGCTCTGTAGCAGTTTATACAAAAACTAAAACTAGTCACACAGTGATAATGTGGAAGGAAAGTTATAAAAATTTATTTTTTATTATTAGAAACGAAAACAATTTTAATAATGTAGATCTTTTGATTAAATTATTCTATACAATATATGTAAGATCTACATTTGATTAATGCTATGGTATTCTACAACATATGTGGCAGTAAATAAGATAGTTTAAAATGTGTATCCTCATAATAATTATCTCATATATAAGTCAATTATAACTGTTAAGTTACGTTACAACTTGGCTAATAGAAGAGAATTTCTTCTTGCTGTATTTGTTTATAAATTAGTAAATAATACTATAGAAGACTCTTCTCTTAGCAAGGAATAAGTCTAAGGTACCATTATATACTTAAGACAAACATTTAGTAGATTATTTCATACACCTTTTTGTTATACTCCTCTAGCAATAGCTGTAGCCAAAACAAATAGATTTCTGGTCAGTTATAATACTTTTGTAGACTATATACAACAATTCGTAATAAGGGTCTTCTTAGGATGATCAATTACATTACTCTTAATTGAGTACTCAAGCGCAAAATTCTTCTTCTTAGCAAATTCAAAAATGAAAATGTAAACAAAGTCAATTTAAAAAAAAACAAAATATTTTCTATCCTTATCTAATTCTGCGCATTGAATTTGTGCAACAGTTTTAAAGTTTAAAATTCGAAGAACATTGACTTTTACGAATGTGACGGGCGCGCAATAAACCTTTACGGAAACAAGGCCTTACTTATATCTATTAATTCTTTAAAAATATTTTCGAATGTTCGTACGCTAAAATCTTTACAGAAAAAAGGTTTTGCCGTTTGTCAGTTAATTCCTTTCAAAAGTAGTTTAATATTTCTTTGAAATATTTTAACCGTTTACACATTGTACATTTTCCTAAAAGGTAAAGAATTTTGTTTTTGTCTAATTTCGTTTAAAGTACCTACCGCAATATTTCCTTAGAACACTTAAGCATTATCTACTTCTATGGAAAACGTCGAGAACTACAAAACCTCACTTCTTCGTTATGCACACAGATGGAAATATAAAAGCTTGTCGTTAGTTACAGGGACATTCATTATCGTTATAGTTCGCAAAAGATTCAACAACAGAGTTACTCGACAGTTGTTAACCTGTTCATTAAGAGTTAATAAATAGTGTTAATTATTTTATACTTTTATTCTTATAAACAACGGTAACCTTAATAATAACATAAACATCCGAACATCTTCAGTGGTTATGACTAGGGCTAGGATATGTATGCAATTCGTAAGCAAATACCAAATCCTATTAGCGGACGTTTTTAAGAGCACAAATCATTTGGCTGTTGCTCAATTATTTAACAGCTCGATGACTTTTATGGCCAGAAAGAATTCAGTACAATAAAGTGCTACTTTTTATTACTGATGCAGCCGCTTACATTAAAATTAAAATAGATGTGAATTTATTTTTTTGTTTCCAATAGCGAAAGTGTATATTTTCTTTAAATTTTCTTTTAAGTGCATTCTCATCTCATATGTAAGTGCATATTTTAGAATTTTACAGTGCATAAGTGGATGCATATATTTTGGCATTTTTAAAGTTAAGTTTATTGATTTTATTAGTTTGTGGTTTTTTCAAGTTAATAGAACTCATCCTGCTCAAGGCTACTGCGGATTTTCATGTTTGTATATATTTAGTTATTTATAAGCAAGAGTAACTCAGTTTAAACAAATTATTCTGGCTTTTTCTAAAATAACATTTGTAAGTTCAGAATTCTTAAGATCTTGCTTTGGTCTATCTACTTTTAATTTGAGATTTTGACTACCATTAATCAGTACTAAGTCAGTTTAATATTTATTTGGTTTAAGATGTCTTACAATATTAAGTATTGATTAAATCATTTAAAAAATAGAACTGATCTTTTTGATGTTATATATGTTTTTGTTTCAAAGAACTGAAATATAAAACTACTATTGGTTGATTAGTCTCTTTTTTGTGGTTCTATTTATTTTATAGAGGAATAACAAGATTACGATACGTATTGGTTTTGATTTTAATCTGCATATCAAAAAAAATAATGGCACTCAACTAGACAAATATTATTGCGTTATTTTGTTGTGAATACGGCAGACTTGATATGGTATTCGTTGATCATCCGCATATTCCAATTTATATTGAAGCTTTCTAACAAGCCGAAAACTTTAATTGTTACATTGTCCACTTTAAATCGTTACAGATGTAGTTAATTGTCATTTATGTCAGTTTCTTTTTCTAGATTAGCAAGGTACTGAAGCATGACAGCTATCTAAAAATATTAATTCAACGTTGGCATCTTTAAAAATTCTTCTGTTTTTGTATTCTTTAAACTCCTATTTTTGGAACTTCAATTTGCAAAATAACAAGAAAAAGAAATTCTATAAAAAACCCTTAGGCTCATACTACAAATTTCTTTAAAGCGGTTATCTGAATTCCTTTAAAATTTTGGTGTGGTTACGGTCCTGTTCCCGTTCTACATTACTATTAATTCATTGTCAATGGTATTTTATACAAAACTGAAAGAAAAATAAAATTTTTGAGAAATTATCATTACACACCATTACCTACTATAAAAAAGACCTGTGACTTTTCAGCAAAACTTTATTACCTACATTATAATTTTATCTTTAATTAGATGTTACAGGTATTAATCGCAAATTACACACAAAAAACTTTTTTAATTAATTACCATTTATTTTATAAAAACAAAGAAATTTAAAGTGCTTTTAAATCTTTCTATTAAAAAAATACCCGCACAGTTGGCAGCTCGGAAATATCATTATTCAAAATCTCGTTGGGTTTAGGAAGTACAAGGGACCACCGGGAATTTAGTCTGAATGCCATTAGGTTAGCAGCATATCTCTAATGAGCTGTAATTACCGCATACTTCGAAAAACAATTTTAAATCCCTGTGTTGGCAAGCTGTTAGCAATTAAGCACATTTTTCAAGGGGGGTTTATATTTTCTGCTGGTAGAATAAAACAATTGTTTCCTGTTTTTAAATTTCTCTTTTAGACAACTGCGTGAGTTGATATTTTAACAGAAATTGTAAAAAAGTGATATGGCTGGGTTTGGTAAATCCTATTTTGAAATTAATGTTGGATTTAAAATTTATATGTGGCAGTACATGAACTAATTAAAATTAGATTTGACGAAAAACAGAATAATTTTTTTCTTTAGCTATTTGTGTTAGTCGACATCATAATATACTGTTGTATCATCAATTAAAACAAATACAAGCACTAAATATTTATTAAAATATGTTTCAGTTTCTTTTTTAGTCAAACCTATTTTGTGCTTTTCAAATTAATTTAGGTACAGGCCTGCTACAAAAGAATATTCTTGAAAACTCTGAAACTTACATCTAGTACATTGGTACAAGGACATCTATCTTATAAAGAAATGTCCCACAAACTTGCAAAAATTGCATATTCAGCTGTTTATTTTGTCAATATAAGGGCTGTGTTCAGAAGCAAACAGCGAATAACAGTGATGTGGGTGAAAGGCTTTGAACGATTGCCAGTGAAGGTCAATTTTCTTAAACGCAAAAGCAGCATTTTTACAAGCGCTAATTACAGTTCCTGGACAAAAGCATTGATACTAGTTGAAGCTATATCGTATGGGCTATTATTCTTAATTTATTGTTATGAATATTACTAGCGTTGAAATATTAAGAACATGCGTGCAGATTCTTACTAGATCATACTTTCACCTGTTCTTTAAATTATTATTCTTCTACAAACGTAAATTATTAGTAACACGCTCCAGGAGTTGTTTGGTAAGCGAATCTACTAGAAGAGCAAAAAAAGCGTGAAACCTGATGACAGTAGTTCAGATTCCCCCTCCCCATTCGAGATCATGGATGTTCGTCAGGCTGGAGATGGGAAGATTCTGAGTATAGATTGAACACCGACTACTACCAAAAATGGATGGCACGAAACTCTTAAAATATTTTTTTAAATTATCTGTCTGCAACTATAAATTGATTAACTTAAAAGAAACAATAACCCATAAATGGCTATTCCTAGATTTAACGCCATTTAGAGCAAATCAACTTGAAGTAAAACTTTTCTATAATTAAGGTAATTTATTTAGAAGAATGCCTACGTGCTTAAACATTTTGCATCTGTGTAACATAATGAGCTGATACCCATGGTGGTATTTTGACGAGCTCAAAACCGACTAGCTTCCTGAACACAAAACCGTGGATTGTCCTAATTCCGGAAAATGTTAAGGAGGTCGAGCAGCACTTTAACTCATCGGCCAATAAAGCTACTTTTGATACTCCAAGAAAATCTGAATTTACCAAAAATGATCTAAATTCAGGTTCTTCAGTAACGATTCCCATTCTATATCCGAGATACTCTAACAAGCAAAATTCATGCATTTGCAGATGTGGTGCATGCTGTACAATTTCTGTAAGAGATATAATTGGCCTATACATTAGAAAAATGGTTCATTTAAAATGCAGCGAGGCTGTATCATACCGGGAACATTTTTGAGTTGTTTGAAGAGCATTTTTGAAATCGCCTGAAGCTACAGAAAATTCATTGTTGAAAGTTTGGTCTGTATGAGTGACTAAACTTGTATGATTTTCTATGCAGGATGTCTCACGAAACAAATCTATCGTACTCCAATCTTCACAATACAAGATCTCAAAAATAATCTGAAACTAAGCTTTATGGTGTAGTGACCAGTAAAGGTTAACATTTCGAAAACTCCTTCCACTGGTCTAAAAGGTTCGAACTACTAGATGATACTAAAATAGAACATATGGTGTGGTCATCCTTCTTGATGCAACAAAAACTTGAAAAAGATAGCAGTGCTGAAAGCAATTAATTTGGTAATCAAATAGGCTTCTATTGATGAAACTTTCAGAATCTAGAAATTGCTGTCCAATAATTTGGTTTAAAAACACTTCGGTTTAAAGAGACTTTGACCCAAAGTAATTTTAATTAAAATAAAAACATACAGTGTATTTATTATACTACGCACAAGTTTTGCAGTTTTGCTCTTTTAAAATCCATTATGGTTACATTATTCAAAACAGCTACAGTAAAACTCAATAATACACTCATTGTGTAATATGACTCGAATTAATAAACATTTAGTAAAGGATGTCCTATCAGTATTTACTAAAATTCATTTTTATAGTTTTTTTTTGCAAAATACATTTATAAAGAAAAAGGAATCTAAGAAGATTACTAATAAAAAAGGGAAGAAGGCAAGAAAAAGCAAAAAAAACAGAAGAAAAACAATATGGAAGAAGTGAAAGCAGGAGGAGAAAGAAAAAGAAACAAAAGAAAAAGAAGATAAAGCTAGCTCAAAAAAGAGAAAAAACAAAGAAAAAGTACCAGATCAACGAAAGCAAGAAACACCAAGAGTCTAAACTAAAGGAAAGAGAAAGGAAAAATAACAAGAAAAGAAAACAAACGGAAGACGGAAGAAACAGAAGAAAAAAAACAGAATGATTAGGATAAGAAGCAAAAGTAAAATGAAAAGAAGGAAGAAAGAGAGAAAAGAAAGAAAGTGTGAGAAAAAGAAAAAACTGAGAGAAAAAGATTAATGTCAATAAGAAACGAGAGAAATAGAAAAAACTCGTTGATGATATGCAAAAGTTAACAATATGTAGGCAAAATACTTTGTCAGAATATTTGTACTGTCATGACTTGAAGACCTAGCTTTTATCTTAATTACTACATCAAATTTAACAAAGCCTGGAATAGATAGTTTTTAGGTACCTGTAAATATCATATTGAATTAGGATAATTTCATCTATTTCATCGTGAAAAACCTGACGAAAACTGAAAGATCCAAAATCGATGCCTTATGCAGTCTATCTATCAAGGAGCAGTTATCTCACAATTCAATGATAGGCAAATACTGCAAGCGCTACGCTGTGGAAAATCAACATTGGTGGAGTTTGAATGAAATTTCTTTGCTCAGATTGAGTTGTAATGTTAAAAAGTGTAAGAAGCTTGCAAAACCATTGCTCGCCAAGACCTACAAATACATTTGCTCGAAATAGGTGTTTTGGAGTAATCATTTCAAAGAAAGTACTTCAATACAGAAGAAGCAAGCCTAAACCTTAAATAGAAAATAGCAATATTTGTATGGATGCCTTATTTATCTTTTTATTTTGTCCAAAAATCAAAAAAGCAGGTCAAGTGTGGTGGCTCTCAAAAAATTTTGGCAAACACAAACTATCAACAATTCGTAAAAATCTGAAGTTCCAAATCGGACGATTTCCTTTAGATTTATCTGAAAACTTATATAAACACAAAATATTTACAAAAAACAAAAATCGTCATTTCTCAGAAAATTTTGTTTCCAAGTCTCATATCAGTGCATTTTCAGATAACTCTTGATTTATAAAAAAATTAAAACTGGTTATTATTAGCCAACAAAAAATAACCTAATTGGATAAGCAAAATTAATCTCTTTGGCACAAAAGACAACTAGTACAAGGTTTTAAATAAATCCATGAAATTTCGATTAAAATCTGAAGAGTTGCTTACTGACTATAATAATTAACCTCGAGATAGATGTCAACGTAGATTTCAAAAGTAGAAACAAACCATTCGTTAAGTTACGATCTAAATTAAGCTGACATATTTTATTTCATTAATAAACTGTCTACGAAATTGAACGGGCGAATATAATTTTATTTTAATTTTAGTGATGCCGTAAAATTAATGTGACTGTGGAGGTTCTTTATTATACTCTTTTATTATTAATTCTAATGGGTTAATTGAAACGAAAGTACTTTAGAATAATTTAATGTAGTTATATATTTATTACTAATAGTAAAAATGTAATCTTAAATTATAGGTTAGGTTTGAGGAAACTTGATAAAAACAAAAAAGTAAACAAAATAAAAAATGTGCTATGAATAAAATTCAATGCATTTTTATAATAAAAAAGAAGTCAAAGTTAGCCATGGCTAGGGCGATGTATTAACCTTCACTGTTAAGACAGTAGACAGCTGTTGACGGTTATTACTGTAAACATAAACCTCGCAGTTACAACTATCAACAGCTGTCTGCTCTTTTAACAATAATGACATATTGTACAAATTTGACTTGGTTTATTTCGCTCACACGGTGTTTGACATTCTTATATCTCTTGTTCTGTGTAGGAAGTATCAAAATTGACTTTAGATGTAGTTTTACCAGGAGATATATTGGACATTTTGCGTAGTACACAATGCACACCATACTTTTTTGTAGTCGAAAACAAAAACTATACCAAATCAATATGCATTTGACCGACTAGTCAAAGGAACTAAAAGTGGAGAAAATTCCCCGACGCCTTGGAAATATCAAGGTATTGTACAATAAATTTTTACACAAAAATTAAATCAAGTTTGACTTGATTTTCTTTCGTTTCTTCGTTCACAACGTAAAAATTCCTAAATGCCTGTCTTGACTGGACTGTATGTTAATCCATCTCCATGATGGAGAAATGGAGTATGTAAGATGACGAAGAGACAGCAAAGCATGGCTTTACCATGCTATGAAGTGTTATGTTAAACGAGCTAAATTGTTTAAGTTCAACCAATTCTGCTTGGTAAACATCAAGAAAGCAGAGGAGGAGAAGAACACGCTATGTATTTGATCGATAATAAAAAATACAGCTAGGAAAAAAATATCGCCATAAAATAACAGAACTATACGAACACATTGTTTTGTGTTACAAAAGTTTGGTCGAATCTTTCAAATGTCCAATTTAACCCAGTATTTACAGCCCCCTATGATAAATTTTAATATATAAGATACGGCTCTGAAGAACTGGAGGTACTTTTCAATGCCTCTATTTAGTACCAATCTAAACGGAATGATTGACAAAATGCTAGAATTAAAAGTCCATGTACGTAAGACAGGATTGATTATTATTTATGAAGAGAAGATTTTTTTTAAATTGCAGAATGCTTTGAAACATTTATGCTTGATGACCAAAATCCTAGTATTTGAATCAGAACTAAATGTACTCGTACTCATTTAATATTTGGGCAATATCATTTAAAGTAGTAAGACCTCTCATCACATGTTTCTTTCAAAGAAAATATGCATTTTATATAGACCTTATATTGATAACCCTATGGGCTCTGTCTTATAAAATAAAAATGTGAAACCTCGTCTCTGAAGTTAGCATGTTTCATAGTATAAATTTAAATTTATAAAATCCAAAATGTCGGCGGTGCAGCACATGTAATATTCGATTTGTATATATTTTTGATTGCAGTTTGTATCTTAAACTGTTTCAGTTATATAAAGTCATGTCTCCTTATTTCCCAGCAACCCTTTATTTGTATGTTTCTGTTGTAAGTGTGTAAATACGTAGGTAATGTAACTAATCTTTTCCGTCATTACGTTTTATTCAAGTTTACTAAATCCTTCTAATTCACTAACAGTACGAACAGATTATGTTCCATTCATTTTGTCCCTTGCACGCATTTGCCAAAATGTGCCTCAAATGTTTCTACTAAATCATATCCCTGTAATGGTCTTTTCAACACAACCCAATTGAAGTGTGAAAAATAGGATCGCGTAATATACAATTTCGAGCAGACGTTTGTTATTACTGTGGCAGCTGTTTTATCAACCCCTCTGCGTAAAGTGAAATGAGTATTTATACTATTGTATGATAGGTGTGGCTAATTATCTAAAAGTAAAACTATGTACTTACGGACTAGAAGGAGTAAATAAATCATGAAAGTATTAAAATGAGAAACTTAGCCATTAACAAATTACGTAGCATGAAGTACTTAACAAGACTTGGTGACTATATTTCACGCTTAGTGTCCTTCTAGAGAGTTTTGCATTAATGTTGATGGAGATGAATGTTTTCATATACACATGTAGAATATTTTATCGTGTAGTCCAAAGAAGAATAAAATCTTTACATAATATTGGATTAACGAAAGGGACATTGTAGTTCGGATTACGCAAAGTAAGAATCTAATTATAGTTTGTTCAACAATTTTGATAATGCTGAGATATTTAAATTACAAACTCAACCTTGTAAATTCTAAAAGAATAACTTTTTGGATGCAATTAAACGAAACGAACAAAAAATTCTGGATATTTTAAGTTTTTTGTAACAAAAACCTTGTCTAATTTATTTTGCATGCCATGTTCTTAACCAATGTGTCTCAACATTTTGCGACTAATGTACCAACTCTAAAATTAATTACGTTTACGTCGAGGTATGGATCCACCTTGCAACAGATAAAGCTATCTACTGCAGGAAAGTTCTAATATATCAATTTTACAAAACTTGTCACAAGATTTTCTTCCTAATTAGTAAATGTACGCAAATCTGGTTTGTCATAATTCCAATTCTGCTTGAGGTTTCGTGAATTGAAATATTTTTTATTCACTCTCTGTAGATGTGAATTTGCTTATCCATTGGAATATACTAGACCGCCTTGAGTTATTAATAATTTTAATATCCAGTCAAGATCTCACCGTAACCTTCCTTCTGCAATGAGGAGTCCTGCTGTGTTCCGGAGAGATAATCTGTTATTTGTTATTACTAAGTTTTATTGTGAAATCTGAATATTCATTAAACAAGTTATGTGCGCGTGGCGGAAATAAAGATTGAAGATTTCTTGTAATTTTTATCATCAGGAAAATCTCTTTTCAACTCCAGGCTAGAAATTACATTGGTTCGGTGTCGGTGTTTAACTTTCATTTCGTATGGAAGAGTGATACCCACTGAGTTCAGTACACCGATGCATCTATACATTGTAATTTATTTAAGACAATCGTTTAAATAAAATAATGATGACAATCGCTAGTTAACTGCTTTAAAAAAAAATTATTTTTAATTAAGGGCAAACAAATTTGTTGTAGTCTTAGTCACAGACTACGCGCCAACTCTAGTGGTGTTAGCTGAAGCTAAGGTACAATCTTTATCTATAAAAAGATTATTCTTGGCAAACAAAAAAGTCGCTAAATGTCAGTTTCATAACATAGATTTTCTAAATAGGTTATATACTTTATTTATTGAGTGCCTTTCTTTGGTACTACTTCATTAATAGTCTAGATATATATCATCAATCAAGTCATACATTCTGTACATACAGTGAGTTATTATGCTCTATTTCTAGATGTAAGAATCGCTTTTCCCGTGTTTTCAACAAAACTATCTTTCAGAAATAATGAAACAATATAGAACCTTCACATTCATTTATACAGATGGATCTAAAAATGATGCTACCTTTGTTATTCTACATACTCGTACAAGCGCTATCTCTAAATTGGCATCCCAAGTGTCCATTTTCTCAGAGGAAGCATATGCAATCTCAGAAACCTTAACTTGAGTTAAGTCCTTAAACCATACGCAAGCGATTCTTAGTCTGTTTCGTAAGCTATACCAAACTTTTCTAAAAATTTTAACATGTGTACATTTGTGGAAAATTATGAATTTATAGTACAAACTATCTACTCAGAGGTGTTCTGTACACTTTTTGTGAATTAAAGGATACGGCGGTGTAGTTGGAGATAAAGATAATCTTGTAAAATCATTATGTTCTTATACATCACCATCTACCTCGTTGTATTTCGCATATTGACAACCACTTTATGTTCAGAGTGTATACTACTACAATAATCATAACGGCCGTTTTCTAGCACATTAGTATCAACTTGGACTAGAAGGATCCAATATTTTATAACATTGCATACCTATCCGTACTTTAAATTTCGCTTGAGTATTTGCATTACGTACAAATCCATTATTGTATTTTATCTTGAAACGTAGGTTAATTTATTTATATTGTCGAGAGATATTTTGTTCTAGGCTGGTCGAGTTTTAAATTATTAGAGTACGTGCTTTATTCCGATACAGAATCGTCTCACAGGCGCCTAAACATTTTTAATAGTTATAAGTTCGCAGAAATTTTATTTATGCTTCAGCATTTCTATGCTCGTAGGAAAGCCTGGTTTATATTCAAACGATTAGGGTTAAAACTTTTCCATGACCGACATCCTCTTAAGTATGTACCTGATTTCATAATACAATGTAAATCCGGCTTCCGCCGTCGTTTAATTTGAGTAATCTATGCGAGAGAGAAAATTCGTTTTCATCGAGTGTCTCCTTTTTCGGCCGTTAGACCTAGTCGCCCCATGTGTCCAAATTCGTTGTTAACATAAAAATTTACCGCGAGTTCGACATTTTAAGTTTTGTGTGTTACGGTTTTTCGGGGGCTGGTCTTAGAGAGACAATTACGACAATCTTGTCGGATCAAGCAGTGAATTCACGTGTAAGGGATAAAACTAGATTTCTTTTGTTTTGCGATTTAGTCGCAGTCCTTTTTGGGGATCGTGCTGTTACAGCAAGTTTATGGAACTTTCTTGTGATCATCGTGGTGCATTTTCCAATGGAAATCACCTATTCTGTTTTGTGCGTTAGCAACAATTTTCTTTATTTGCAATTTAGTTGCCGTCGGTTCTCAGACAGAAGAAATGTTGTGTGTTGATCAAGCATTCCGCGTTTTAGTCATATTTTCTGTTTGGCGAAGTCTTCGTATCGTCATGGGTGTCTGATGGAAAAATGGTACTCTCTCCGTTAAAAATTAAAGTTTTGTGTTTTGTGGAAATTTAAGCTTTAGGTTCAGGTAAGAACATAATTATTTGGGTTATTTACTATCTTTGAACCGCCCAACTCTAATTTAGAGCTACGGGATTGAACATCTAATATGGGAATTAGGCCTTTTTCTCAGCTTTTTCCCGTTACAGATTGTAATGGAATCTCTATTGCTAATTTAAACCACATAGTTTTCTTCTGTTTTGAGATTAAGTCGGAACATATTTATGTCTAAATTACGTTCATTAAATGTTCAATTTCTGGTGAATCTCATATCTCTACTAAATAAAGGAACCAAAAAATACATGACCTTTTTTTAGAATTTCCCAAATCTATTCAGATAATCTTAAAAGATGACTCATGGACTCTTCTGGTGCACAAAAGTATTTTGAAAACACGGCTTATTAGGTGTAAATGTTAGAGTCTTGCTTTTGTTTTACTTCGTCTCTCCGTAGTCAATTTATGTGTGTGCTAAAAATTTCCCAGAAAGATCCCTGGGACTACAACCCGTGGCTAATCGCCCCCATTTCTATTTTCTTGCGATTAGAGGTTACTTATAAGAGTACAGAAAAAAAAATAATTGAAAAGTAGGAAAAAAGAAAAAAAATAGAAAATTAGAAAAATAAAAAATTAAAAAGGTTAAAAAATAAAAACATTAAATAATAAAACGCAGCAAAACTAATCAAAAACATAAAAAACTAAAAAAAATTTAAAGAAAGTTAATAAAAAATCATTAAATTCAACAAAATGCATGCGCTAATGTGCTGAGTCGGCCCTTCCCTTTATTTGGGAGAGAAATTAGAATTGCTAACAGTATCAAGATATACGCATTCCCACATCTTTGTGGTGAATTGACTCTTGTCCGAAGTTATCATTCATTACTCTACACGCATGATGTAAATGTGCTACCGTTTGTATTTACTTTATTGAATGTGTTGTTTGTGCCGATTGTCTCAAGAGTATGTTTGATTAAAGACGTGCCTTAAGGTAGACTTATTGGTACCACCCACGATTATGGGATAGACGCAATGTTTATAAACTTTTTTTTAAATTTAAATTTCTAGTTTCTTTTCTATTATTCTAATTGTAGCATGTATAAAGTATACATTGAGTGCTCGTTGTAGTTATTAATTAATATCTGCATACACACAAAACAACAAGTGAAAGATACCATCTCCAAGAAAAGCACATAAAGCTTTTCTTACTTAGATATATTAAGCCTTCATTTAATCCTTTGGCAGAATCTATGCAACCAGTGCTCTCATTAAGGAACTTTCATTGTTAGGACAGACTTTTGTAATTTTCCCATAAAATTAGATCTGACTATATATGTCTTCACCATTACAGCTAATAAACCTAGGTACATTCAATAATATCGCCCTACGCCTTTCCGGTACTTTTTAGAAACACTACGTATTACATTATTAAATTGATGTCAATAACCTTGATAAATAAGCTGAAGTTTAATGTTTTTGTCAGATAAATTCAGCTTTATTAGTGAAACTCAAAGTAACAATTTTATGGTATTTTGAATTAAATTAAACATTATGTGTATTATTCTAGATGTTGTATTATGCTTGTGAATATTTCTTATAAATGTACAGGAATCTGCATAATAAATACTGAGATAACATGCTATGTAGAATTCCATAAATAAACATCATGATATTGCAGATAAAGAGTTGCTTAATATTAAACAAACGTAAATTATTTTACATAAACCTAACTTTTGCATACCTATTACAATTTATAATTATTCTCATAGCTTGGTCTTACTTTTTCTGTAATGTATCTGTTTCGGCATTGTTACCAGATTTAAGGTAGTAGATTCTTTGACGTTGTGTTACTTAGCTTTTATTAAATAAATCTGCTTATATTTGTAAGCACTTTAATACATTTTCTTGTGAACTAGCCCAATCAATTTTACTTGAATATATCCTCACTCAGAATACTACTTCAAAAATGGATAAACGCAATGTTTATAAACTTTTTTTTAAATTTAAATTTCTAGTTTCTTTTCTATTATTCTAATTGTAGCATGTCATAAAATATACACTGAGTGCTCATTGTAGTTATTAATTTAATATCTGCATATACAAACAAAACAATAATCTAAAACAGTGAAACAGCCACAGGAAACTACCTATTACGCAATTTTAATTAGTAAATGCATCTAAAAATACATTACCTTGCAAACAATTCATTTAATATCCGTACCAATTCCTCAGCTGTACACTGGTCTGAAAGGGTTGTAAATCCGCAGATATCGGCAAATAAAATGCTGCAAAATAAATAAAAATAGGTTACACACAGTTTTGTCTCTCAATTTCATTACTGCAATTTTTTACATGTTGATAATGATGAACACCAATAGCGCAAAAGAAAGAACAAATTAATTAGTAGCTCTAATAAGAAGAAATGCTAAATGGAAAATAAAAAGGAATTTATAAATAACTGAAGCAGTACGAAAATTAAAAACGCAGGCTCGCGCAATAAAATGTTAGCAATTATGAATTTCGCGATTTTGCTTTTCTCCTCAAATTAAATATTGAGAGTGTTCAAATATATAAAGTTGCTGAAATTTCTAGTTAATTAAATGAAACAAACGAAAAGTCAAATAAAAGAAAAAATTGTATTAGAAGGTTAAAACAATATGCATACACATTTCTAGCGTATAGTATAAACGAGTGGTCACCATCTGTAAACATATTTTTTAGTTTCAATTATTTACTTTGCAGTTTAATTGATATGCAAGGAAATAATGGAAAAAACATCTCAAAGTAAAATAGGAAACAAAAACCCCCTAGCGTATTGCTAACCAAAATTAATGTTTTCAATAAACTCCAACATTTCAGTCATTTCCAACAACGGAAGTACACCCAACATCTCCGGTTCTGAATCTGCATTAACTCCCCCCGCCATCGAGTGTTTCCATGAAAATCATCTTGCCATCCGGAAAAACTTGATTTTTTTTCTCTTCTTGTCATGCTTGCTCTCCGTCGTTCTCAGTCGTTTGTTGACAGGCAGTTTTTATTTGCGGGAGTCCTTGTTGTGGTGCCCGTCCGCTCGTTTTACTTGCCTTTGCCTAACTCGACACCACCTCACCAGAACAAAGCTGCAGAATTTCAAGCAATAATCTCAACTACATCGGGCTGAAGAGGAGTTACAAATAGTTCCTAAAGCCACTGCTTTCCTTTGAAAAGCATGAATCAGCAATAAAAAAGATGATAATGGTGTCGCAGTTATTCCGATTTATTAATTTCGACATGACAATGTTACGATGTAACAACTTTATATTTTCTTTTTTTGACACACCTTGTGTATATTCAATCTGATATGCTTTTGTTTTATTTTTAATAATTCTCTAGATTTTTATTGACTAGTTCCTTATTTCCGTTTCGTTTTCAAGCAAATAATTATCTTTTCATTTAATCCTCCTAGTGACATCTAGTGATTAAAATGCGTATTATGTTGGGTTATTTTACAAGCCCTTCGTGTGCATCGTGAACCCTTTTCCTTTTCACTGCAGATTTCAAATGCATGCATACGTTAATTTCGTTTCTTCAGTGATTGGAATTTCAGGTAAACCAGCTTTATTTTGCCTAATCCTTGATTATTCCTATAGGATTTTTTTTACCTTACCGTCATTTATCGTTTTCTCGCTGTTTATCCATTTATTACCATATTAACTGCAATTCCGCTGCTAATATAATTATAAGGGCGTGGTCGCCATCTTGATTCGTGATTTATAATTGGACTATAATTCAATTATCTATCTGTTATAAATTTTATGGAATATCCTTTTACGTTGCTGGTGACCATCTCAATTCAGAATTTAGAATCGAGATAGTCCCTATCTGGTACACAGAATATATGACAAGACAAAGAAAGGTATTTATTTTTTAAAAATTCACTTGAATGAATACTTGTTTATTGGTGCTTAAGCTAGAATTTATCATTTAAGTGTGCATTATTCAATTAAAATTTACTTGAACATCAATACGATTCAGTTCTTTTATCTTATGGTAAGGTTATTGTTTGACCTTGACATTCACTATAAAGTAAGTTTCTATTTGTAATAGTTATTGTTTTTACATTTTATTTTTCTTGACAAATCTCTGTTCTAATGCATCAGAGAATCTATTGAAATTTAACCAATAAAGTTTAATTAATAATTTTTCTATGTTTATCATAATTTGGTTCAGTTTCTAAATAATTCACATTTTTTTATCTTATTAATATTGTTAGGAAGGCCTTCAAGGGTTATTATTTTGCATTACTAAGATAATCATCACCACTGAAACAATATAATATGAATGTTTTGTTTTTCTTAACATTTGTATATTTATTCGTTTATAATTAAATATCATAACTATATGTTTTATCTTTTATTTGATTGAGAAAGTACTAAGCCTTTGCAAATATCTTTATCGTGTTTGGTTTTCTCTCTTTTCACCAAACTATTCTAAGGCAAGTTACTTGATTTTTTATACTGTAAATTTTCTTCCGGTTTATAAAAAAAAGACGGGTAGCATCCCTAAAGACATCAGAGCAGGAGGTTCCCACGATATTTTATAATTCGAAAAAGATCTTGGGACCTCACAGTAAGCAAATTATAAAATCTTTAAGCTTTTAAAATTGCTACAACAATATGAATTTTATAGTAAAAGCAATTTAGAAAAGAGATCGTTGACTAATTTTGCAAGTTGAAGTTAGATACCTTCAATTCTTGGTTGTTCACGTTATGTGCTTTCTGAATCGCTTTACCATCTCCAGCGTTCGAGAATTCACTACAATAGCATGAAACGTAAAGTTTATACTTGGCAGATCTACTAGGGTTAAAGTTGTTTTATCTGGAAATTATTAATTCATGATGGGTTTTTAGAAAAACTATTTCAAAGCCACTTCTTTCAAATTGTCTCCGGACCAGTAGTCATCTCAGTTGTCTGGTCATTAATATCTTTATTGAGTCATTTAAACTTTAACCTCTTTCTAAATTCTTTCCGTTTTATTACTGCACCGCCATATCAAATTAGATTTACAATGCAATCTTTTTTATCTTAATTGATTTAATCGATGATAATAATCTGATTCCAATACTTGCCTTAGGCGTGCTCTGCAAGGTACCAGTACTCTGCAAAATCAGGAGTAGTTTTTCATAAATCTTCAAATGAGAAACAACCAATATAAGAGAGTTTACTAAAATTCATAATACGCTTCCCGCTTTCTTCGATTTCTTTCTCC
>VTPC01007100.1:0-20676 GCA_011009095.1 Ignelater luminosus
TTTTTTCCTTCTTATTGCATCTTTAAAGGCAAGAATAGAAAAGAAGAATTCACCGACGGTATGCCACCTGGTTCTACTATTACCATGTCTCAAAACTCTGCTTATGTAGACGCTAAGATATTCCTAGACTGGTTAGAAACTCACTTTGTCTCTCGAAAGAGTGCAGTGATTGGATTAAGTAAATTGGAAGTAAATCGGTCACAGTTCAGAATGTTGTTTCGGCTTGCAAAGTTCTGATTACGCATTCCCACTACCACTGAGCAATCACCGGAATTAAATCGCTCATCTTCTACATTGCATTTCTCATTGGATACTCCGCAACCAAGCACATCCAAAGAAGATTCCACTACTACACCTTCTTGTGCCTTACCAAATAAAACCATTCCTGGAAAACTATTAGATGAAGTTTTTCTGGTTCATGATATTTCAGGCATAGCTGCAGCGAGAAAACGCGAAAGAAGCGTAGTAAACATTTGAAATTCACCAGAGGATATTAATAACGTTAAGGAACATAAGAACAAAAATACAAAGAAGATTAGAGTCATGCTTATAGCGCAACAAAAGGCGAACAAAACAATTCGCAAGAACAAAATGAAACTCAATCTGATTCTTGCTTAGATTATGACATATTTTTAGATGAAAGCGATGAAAGTGATGAGGGTAACGAGGATGAATGTGCTGGATGTGGAGAAGACTAGCTATCTGAAGACAAAAAGAACAGAAGATTGGATTAAGTGTCTTAAGTGCGGACTAAGTAAGGATTGGTGTGATTTGTGGGGAAAACATGCCAAAAGGTAAAAATACTAATTAGATTTGGTCCTATAGAACAACGGATTGTTATTTCAGTAGATGTTATAAATCTCTCTTAATCCAATGTTGAATAAGCTTATTTTCTGCCAAACATTAATTAAGTTGATTATGTTTTTCTGAGTTTTGTTATTATACCTAGTACTTTCATAATTTCTGTCCCAGACATTTTTGCCTATAAACTAAAAACTAGAAATGCTTTTTCTATCATTCTTATGCTATTTATTTACTAACTATTAACAAAGTTAAATACAAAGCGTCCATTCAAAATATTTGCCATTTGACCTTATAAAAGTTTTAGGTCGATTGGGCCAATAGTGTATTGCAGCACGCTGTACCTGTACAGGAAAGATTGTCATGTTATTTTAAAATAATGCATACTTATCAGGTCTCTGCAGTAAATTTTGTTCAGATATTTCTTTAAAGTTCATAATAATTAATTATTTCATCTGGTCTAGTTATTCGTGAAATTGTTTATTTTAGTTATCAGAATATATTCGTTTAGGGTTTATTAAGTCTGTAAATGTCAGACGTACGTGTTCTATCCAAATTTATAATTACCTTTCTGACGCCTGGATATGTTTATAAATTATTATTTTGTAGAATTCTAGTCTGCATTTCAGCGTTCCCAAGCTCGTTAAAAAGTTTAATCCTCGCTGTAGTTTCGAGGGTAGAAGTTTTCCGTTTACCGTACGATTGCCTGTGCTTTTCTTACTGTCCTGGTCTCACAGTGGCTTTATTCAGTTAATTTGTTTGAGATAAGCAGAGAAAAAATTCTTAGGTGGGGCAACACTTTCAATCTAGCTTCCGTGCGAAGTACTAGTGAGGGCATATTCTGCATCCAACGTTGTGGCCGACGTGTGGTGGCTACGGTGGGTGTTGCCGGAGTTTCTTCCAGCCTCTTAATTATTCTGTAGCGCTGCTGTTGCGATATTTGTTTTTGCTTATTTTGAAACTACATCGGTCCATCGAGTAGGGGAGCGCCCTTGTTTCCTTTTCCCTTCCGGTCTTCCCTGAATAACAAGTTTCTCCATGTTGTCGTGTCGGGAGATGTGACCGAAGAATTTCAGAATTCGCCCCTAAGTCATAGACGACAATCTTTGTACGGGTTTGATTTCTGCGAGATTGGAGGCATTCGTTCACCTAGCCGTCCAGGGGACTCGCAACATCCTGTGCCAGACCCACATTTCGAAGGTATCTATTCTTTTCCCTCTCACTGGAACGGATTGCCCAGGTTTCCAAACCGTACGAAACAGCAGGAAAGACTAAGGAATTTACGAGGCTTATCTTCGTTTTCCTAGTGATGTTTCGATCTTTCCAGATTTTCATCATCTCGATCATGGCGGAACGAGCAATTTCGATTCGTCGCCTTATTTCAAATTCACAAGAGCCGGATTTGTAAAGCATGGAGCGTAAATAAATGAATTTATGGACCACTTTAAAGGTTCATATCTTCTGAGGTTGCCTTTGACTTTAATTATCTCTGTCGATAATCATGATTTTGGTCTTGAGTTAATTTATTTTGAGCCCGCATTCTCGGCTTACCTCCTCTAATCTTCGAAGAAATTCTAAAAGTTCTTCTGCGTTTTGAGCAATTAGAAGAGTGTCATCCGCAAAGCGAAGATTAGATAACCGTCTTCCGCCACTTTTTACTCATCTGTTCCAATTTTATAAGGTGCGCCGCGTTACTACCTCACTGTACACGTTGTGGAGGAGAGGTGAAAGTACGCATCCCTGCTGAACTCCTTTCCCAATGGGACAGTTTTTGACAGAGTGGTATTAATTTTGACGACCGCCTTAGAAGCTTCGTACACGTTTTTAACGAAGGTGATCAAGTGCACAGGTACTTCAAGTTCTTTTAAGGTTGTTCACAACTTGGGCCTTCGGACGTTATCGAACGCTTTTTCGTAATCTACAAAGCACGGATTTATCGGCACAGAGTATTCCCGGGCTTTTTCTATAAGCTGCCTGGCATTAAGAATTTGTTTCCGAGTACCCCGTCCTTTAACAAATCCGGCTTGTTCTGGAGCTATTTGATGTGCTAGGAAGGCTTGCAGTCTCGCTTGGAGAATGTACAGGTAAATTTAGAAATTATACGAGATCCGATTAGGATAACGTAATACATCGTAGAGAACGTTCCATCATACGGTAATTCGTCGACATTACATTCTCTACTATGCTTGTAATAATAATAATCATGCTATTAATAAACTTGCTCAATTAATTGGTTCATCTCAAAGCGGTCCAGAACCGCTTAACAAAAGGAAGCCCGCCAACCCCTATCCCCTCTGACCCTATCTTACTTATTTAATAACCGACAGTAGCTTTGGGGTCCGCATACAGATTACCAGAATAATCTTTCCATACTGATACGATTTTGTCTAGTTCCGTGACCAGACAATTTTGACCTTTAATTGCCCAATGTAGGGGTTTGAATTTCTGGGTGATAAAACGGTCTTCATCAATAGGTCTTCTGAGTTATTATTGACAGCATGATTCTGGATTTTGAAACAGATATTTATCAGATACGAATTTTTATCTCTGCGAGTAGCTGTCTAACGATTGGTACAGTTCTCAATTTATGGTACTGCCGAGACCTCGAACTTTGATGCTCCGACGTTTCGTAATAAGGTTTCTTGTTTCCGCCGATAGCCAAGGCTGACTAAAGGTAACTTGGTCGTCTTGCGTTAATTCTTCCAAGATCGTGACTAAAAATTGTTTCAAAGCCTGCCATATAGCTTCAGGATCTTCCTCTTGAAATTATACAAAACGGGATTCAAGTTTGCGCATGGCTTTGCCGTTAAATTCTGTTACTTGGTCGGCTCTGAGTTTCGGCAGTCGTTTTAATTGCCTTCTTCTACAGCTTTTAAGTTTTTCTGTAAATTTGCACATCAGTGATCGCTTCCACAATCTGCAGACGGTAGCGTTTTAGACGAAATTACCGAGGATCTCCATCGCTGCTTAATAAAGATGTAGTCTATTTGATTCTTCGTATGATGATCAAGTGAAATCCAGGTGTATAATCGACGTTTATGATTTTCGTACATCGAGTTCGTTATTGCGAGGGTATTTTTTGATGCAAAACTGAATTCCGTTCTCCTGACTCAAACTTGCCGGATATGATCGTCGTTGCAGGTGGAACCGATTTAGTGCGGGCATGCTTTTGCATTAAATAACTGTTGCAAGTTCTTTCGTTTAAGGTGGAGTTTTAGTGAGAACCCTTTAGAGAAGCCTTCTAGCGTTTTAATAAACGTTCCGTGGGACGGATATAATTAAAGGTGCAAACTTGCAGACAAGCAGGCCAAGCCTGCAAAATCCAGTTCCTCTGTGGGAAGGTAAATTTGTCGGAATCTATCAGATTTCTTGGAATCGTATAGAGTAAAGCGTTCCTTTTTTTTATTATTGTTCTGCTAAGTTAAAGGTGAATCAAATTGATCCCCTTGCCAAAATCTTGTGTCTTTAGCATCAAAGAGTTCAGAGCGTTAAGCAATACAACTCGAACTATCTTGGAGAAATAAAATGTTTACTATAAACGTTTTAAAGCTACCTGTACACAGGGTGATATTCTTTAGAGCCATTTAGATACAGGGTGTTCTTTTGTTAGGGGTCCATATACTGGGTGTTAGTCTACGAGAAGCTGCGTGGGCTAGCCGATGGTTTCCTGTTGACCTTCAGCTTCTGACGCCCTTGATTTCGATTGTTTGGATTTATTGAAAGTTTTTGTGAGGGTAAGCTTTCTTTCTTTTTTGTTAAGGTAAGTTCAGCTTGAACCATCCCTCATCTCTGACTTGAGCTATGAAATTGAACATCTTCCGTTACAAGATAGTCACTGCTCGATTAAGATCCAGATCCAGCGGATTCAGATCTGATATATTTTCTTAAAGCCATCTTTAAATCGTTTTGGTTTTATGTGCAGGCGCAGAGTCTTGTTGGATGGTTAAGACTTGTCTTGAAATAGAGTTTGGTTGAGTGAATTCATTACTGGCTTTAGAACGGACTCTTGATATAGTTTGGGAGATGTTTTCTCACCTTTTTCGCATAAATGAAAAGAAGAGACTCTCCACCAAATGATAATCGAAATGGGATGGTGACCTCGCTCAACCCTTGAAATAAGCTCTGATGCTTCTATTGACGAATGCGCATATATCCTGACATTATGTTTGTTGAATGATTCTTCCATTTAAGATCTTTTTGCCGGAAAAGGAATATTGCTGTGGTTGTCATCCGTGTATCGAGCTAAGTGCTGTTTGCATTTTTCCTCCCTTTTCTTCTTTAATGCCACTGTAAGCAGATGTCCGGCGTGGCTTTTATATGCACTTAATTCCAAGTCATGTTTGTTTTTGAAAGGATTGTTAATTCCGTTAAATGATTAGTATACTGATTTTGATTTTTTTTCGTTTTTGATTTTATGACTTTTTCAATAAGAATGATCTGAAAAATGCGTTTATTAATTGAGAAATTTATACATCCAACATAAAAAAGAGTCTGCAAAATTTTAATTTAATGCTTGAACGAATTTAGTAAGTCGCTCTTTTCTAACAAACTCATACAAGGTAAGTAATTATTGAACTGCCTTATTACCAAGTATTTACTTTGAACCATGTTTTAATAAATCAAGCTGTAGCATTCATAGTGGATAGGTATTTGAAGTATCTCTCAAAATTCATAACAAAAAATTACTTCTAATAGACGTCGTCTAGAATTCATGTTTTATAAAGAGCTGAAGAGCTGTATAATATGAAATTGGAAAGAAGATTTTGAATAAAATAAGTCGAAACAAAATTTTATTAAGAAGATCATGTCTAAACTTTATAACAAAAGAATGAATTCTATTTTTTGTGTATATAGATATCAAAATAGATTTCCAATTCAATTCCATCTGGTACTTAATAAGTTATAAACTTGTAGTTGTACAAAAGGACTTTTCTCACCTTTCGAATTTCATATTCCTTTTGCAATATCTAATTGAATTTGCATATTCTTCGCACAATATTTTTTATTCAATAATAGAAATTGCTTTTTATCTATTTTCAAAAGAATTCTTCTTCGAGAGCAAAACTTTTTTCAAATATACTACAATATTTCAGCGCCCAGCAAGAATATTCAAATAGAGCCGAGACTACTAACATACACCAACGCAATTTTACCGCCACTATATCGTTCGCAAGCAAATATTGGCCGAGACAGCAAATTCATAAATCGTCAAATCCCTTTAGAACAAATTGTTTTTGTAACAAACAGTATAATATTCGTGTTTTTTATACATACCCTTATGCGTACTGGTTTAGCGGACAGCGTGCCGATATAACTTTCTTTTCTCGTTTTTTTTTCTCGTCCTAATTTATATTCCGAACATGTTCTTTAGCTTACATAAAGTATTATCATATTGATCGAACGAAAATTTACATGTCGTGAAAAGTACATTTCGAAAAGCGTCTGCTTGCTAAGCAATATAATATCAGTATATGTACAACCTTCAGGCGCTCAAATTTCATCTTTTTAATACCCTTAAAATGCCAAGGGACTTTTAAATAATGTAGAAAAAGAGAAGCCCGTGTACTCTAAATAAAAACAAATTAAAAGTAAAACAAAAATTCTTTCGGATTAACTCTAATTTTTTGTCTGCATTATAATTGCTTTTGCACCGTCTAACTCGGCTTAGGTTCCATTTAATGAAATACGAATTGCGAACGTAGCCACATTAAAATTCATGAAGTTGTAACGTAAATAAAACAACGACAGTCCCGGATAAGTAAAAATGGTGGAAGATGAATGCGCACTTTCATTTCCTATAAATTCCTTTATTAAAATAAATAACTGCCCCCTTCACATTAAGTGTTTATAACTAACAGGCATTTGAAGGGGGGGCCCAAGAAGAGCGGCATTTAGAAGGAATTTTAATACAGTGCGCGCAGTATAGTAAAAATATTCCGGAATTTTAGAATTCCTCAAAATCGAGTTTAAAAGAAGCAGAGGAAAAAACCACTTGCTTGACCTACCTTAAATCTTTTTATCTCCTTTAGTAAAACAAAAACCAATTCGTCAAAAAGGGGAAGCTTAGGATGGACGACAATATAGAGAGATGCACGTTGAAATGTTTTGCGGTCAGAGAAGCCTTCGCCGTCGTAATCTGGGACGGCGAACATGAATTATACATATTATAATCCGTGCAGAGTGTGCTCTGCATTATGCAGATAGCTGTGTGAAACATTCAAACAGGCAGGAAGAAAATTCACTGTTCTCTCGGTTGTTTCTCAAGTGGATTATATGTTTACAGTCTTATATAATCAAAATACAATGCGGACGTGAAAAAAATAAATTGGTCGACATTTAGGGAAGAGAGATAAAAAATATATAACTATATATAAAATCTCATTACGGGAAAATAAAATATTTTCTATTATCCTTTAACACTTTCGTAACTTCTCTGGAAAGTTTCAAGGAGAAAATATTCCTTGAGAGAAGTTTCAGGAAGTTTATAAAAAAAAAACTCTTAACCTTAGGAGGAATCAAGAAAAATTCTGTGTGAGACAGCTTTAATGGCTTTTAGTAAGTTAAAGTGCAATTGAAACTGCAACAAATTTATTCACTTTAGTTTTCAAAACCAAACTGAAGCTTTATTTATTTTAGTATTATTCTATCTCAAATTGTATTTTTCAAATTTATTCTATTATTGCCTACAATATTTTTATTATAAATTTAATAATAATGTTTACATTTAAATAATTAAATATCAGGTATACTGGAAGAGTTACAATGCAAATGACGAGGATATGCATGTAGATAATAATTGATTCGGACAGAAACAATTTTGAAAATTAAAATCAATTTAAAATTAGTTTGAACTTCAATTCGTATTCAATTTAATTTAATGTAGCTGTTTTAGAATACATTAACATGCCATTTTCACTTTGTTTTCTTGATTATCATTTAAATGCATGTGTAATTTAAATTTTGTTTTAAATTAATTTACTTTTCTACCAGTATTTGTCTTTAGTTTACGAATAAATCTCTAAAATTTAAAAACCTATGAAGCCTTTTCGTTGAGTCTTTTTTAAAATCTTGTAGCAGCAAAAATCAACACAGTTAAGATCGCTGTGATCTTTAGGAAGGTAAAGAAATAGGCTTGCATCAGAAGTTTTCCAATTTATTACTAGACATACTAATGCCGGAAATTATCTGTCAAACAGCTTCCAATTGTGAGAGAACTCTAGAGAATATCAATGTGACTAGTGGAGATAGTGATAAGGTCAATGAAGATGCTTCTACTCAGACTAGGAAGATCTATAACAGGATAGGATGTTAGAATTCTTAATATCATTATTTTGATTAATACACTCATTATCACTTATAAAGGCAAAAACAGAATCATTTTACCAACGAGAATAATAACAGAAACGCTATTTATAGATTTTACTGGTTCAACAAGCCATTGCTCTATCATCAGACTTACGAATTGCGACGATACTTAGTGATTACCGCCTATAGATTTGAAAACATAATAATTTGATTTTGTAAATTTGTTGTTTGGCCTCCAGCATAAATTTGTTATTTTGAGCAACCTTTTCTTAATCCATGCGTAGCTATCAAGCATTCATAGTTGCCAAAAGTTATAGTCTAATTCCATACTCTAAGACTCTATCAGTACTCACATGTTCGTCCATTTCTTAAGTTGCTAATACTGCACAAATGAGTATTTGTTGTTTTGACCATTTTTGTAATAGTCGCATAACTTCCTGATTTTGTGACGTAACACGCCAAAAAGGTTGACAAAAAATTCAATGCTTTTTGCAGGTTCTTATAAGAAGGTAAATAAGATTGGAAAGACACCATGTATAGGTAAGAGCAACTGTTGATTTTTAGCAATATCTTCTTCTCAACATGCACCTAACCGCTTTATCTCGCACACTTTATGTGTGTTTGCCAAAAAGATAAAGTCCTCAAAGGAGGTTACCATTTACAGAAGATGTTATCTTCAGGAAAAAAGAGTGACGACAAAAGTCGGACTACTATTAGCAACCCTTTCTTCTGTTTTTTTTTATTACTACTTTTTACTTCCGTCATCATATTTTTAAATTTTTTTTTTAGTTCATCTGAATGATCTTTCTTAGCTCTTCTTTTTCCCGGCGTTCTGGAAGTTTTTTTACTCTTCGTAAAGGCTCCCTCCTAACTATCTTGCCTTCTCCGTTTATTATCTTCTAAAGTACAGTCCTCACTATCCAACATTCTACTTTATGCATGTTATTTACAGTTGCACTGAATCCGGCCCTGTTTCGTTGCACCTCTAGAAAAGAGCATGCACCCACCTTGATATTCATTACATTCATTATATTCATCAATGACGTTCACCTGTCAGAAACATTAGACAAGGTGGAATGTCAGATTTACTTGAAACAATAACTACAATTCTGCCTGTGGTAGCTGCTGGGTGGATCAAGTATCCCAGTGACTGCCAGTGCCGGTCCCAAGTCCTTAGAAAGCAGGAGGGTTGGAGCAAGGCCAAAAATCTACCCCGTAAAAATTAATAACGCTCTCAGAAACAACGAAAAGCTTAGGAACAGGACGAACTAGGCAAGAAACAAGACAATGAATAATGGAAACAAGACAACAAAAAGAGCCTTGAAGAAAGCAGCAAGGAAGAAAGATAAAGCATTAAGAATAGCTTGCTGAAACATAATGTCATAGAACAAAAAAGAACAAGAACTAATCCCAGACTTAGAACACCATGAAATAGATGTCTGTGCCATAAGCAAAACAAACAAGAAGGAGAAAGGAAATTGTAAAGTATCAGGATACATACTCATATGCAGTGGCGCAGAGAAGGAGAAAAGAGCGACGGCAGAAGTTGAACTACTATTAGCAAGCCGGTACAAAACAAACTTAGAAGACATCAGCTACGTAAACTAACGAATACTAAAAATAACGCTTGACACAGGGAAAGGAAAGGAACATATAATCAGTATCTACGCACCTAACGCCGGAAAACCAAGAGACAAAACAGACAATTTTTACGAAGTACTCTAGAATACAATACCTAACATACCGAGGCAATAAAGAACACTAACAATCGGCGACTTCAATGCAAGAATTGGCACTGAGGCAATAAATGGAATAAAACACTGATTCAACGAAGAAGAACTGAATGAAAATCAGAAGCAAAAATTGTCTTCTGCACACAGAACGAATTAAAATAAAAAACACATTCTTCAAGCATAAAACACAAACTAACATGGACTAACTTGAGGGGACAAACATCGATTATTGATTATACTCGTATAGTGACTAATAGAGCAGTACAGCCCTCACAGATGACAGGCGTAAGAAGCTTAACATCCGCAAATATAAGATCAGATCACTCTATGGTCCTTTGCAAAAGGAAGTTGACGTTACAACCGAAAGAGCGGTGCTAACTATACACAGCGAAAAATTGAACATCAAACTACTGAGAAACAAATTAACAACAAACTTTACAAAACCAGACTAAGAGACAAAATCCGACACCAAGGGATACAGCGGAAAGACGATGATAAGGAAAGCTGGAACAAAGTGCAAAACAACATAGAAGAAGCAGCAAAAGAGGCTCTCGAAACCAGGAAAGTCAGCAATGCGAGCAGAACAAAATATAAATAATGGTAGAACAAAAGAGCTTCAGAGAGGAAAGTCCAACGCGGGTGGGAAAAAGTTTTGTGCGACGTCTTTCATAAAAATTTAGCTGTTGTGGCCCATGAAGATTATCGTTTAGTGAAGTATCTTTAGGATATATCAGCATAGTGCTGGATTTCATAAAGGGGTTGCCGTTAGAGCGTATTCTTTGGAAGTAGGGCTTCTTCTTTCTTTCGCTGTTAACGGGAACTTGTTCAGTGGAATTCGTCGCCATTTTGTCCTTCTTTGCTGTGTGGATGCGGCCAGTCTGCGAAGCTTCAAGTAAATAGATACGCAATTACCCGTGTGGATAACGATTTGGATCGTACAGCTGCTCAAGGTTATTGTACACTCATTAATATCGTCGTTTTTTTATACCCCCTTGTGGGTTAAAGAAACAAGTGCATTCAAAACTTGTTCAGTGGAAAACAAACAAGGAAGTGTCTCCTTGACATTATTGTAAACATTTATAACAACGGTTTCTAGTATACTCATTGTGGTATTGTGTTTGGTTCATTACTTATTTTTACGAATAAAAAATTTTATAATCTAGTAATGTTCAGAGTAAATTTGTAATGTAAATCAGTTTTAATTTTTTTTATTATAATTATTTGGCTTGGTTTTAATTTGTATGTATGACTTAATTCATTGTCGATTTTATTTAAATGAAATTAGATATTTCCTTTTCGTAAGATATATTAAGTGCAGTCGTAAGCTGTTTGAAC
The DNA here is from genome assembly GCA_011009095.1 of Ignelater luminosus. Taxonomy (NCBI): domain Eukaryota; kingdom Metazoa; phylum Arthropoda; class Insecta; order Coleoptera; family Elateridae; genus Ignelater; species Ignelater luminosus. The sequence goes on from VTPC01007100.1 coordinate 11,175, forward strand.
GGAGTCGACGGGTGCCCACGCATTTGGCGTTTCTGGGAATCCCCTCGAGCGTCACTGGCCAGAATTTTGCTGCGCAGTAAGATCGAGCACGATTATTGACGTTTACTTTATAAGGATTTTGTTTTTGTATAATCAACAGTTTATTTGTTTTGTTTTGTTTGTATTTTTTTTGCTTGTTTTATATTATGTAACCTTTTTGTTTTGATTTATTTTTCTAATAGATTTATAGTTTGAAAGATAGTTTTATTATTGTAGTTGTATGCACTGGTTTGAGTGAAAATATCAAAGTCACCTAAGCATTTAATTAATTTGATCTAGTTGTATTAAATTTCGCTAATAAAGAATATACCGGGTGACTCAAAAACCTTGACATACTGAGTGATCCAAAGAAAATGATTTGTTGATTCAATTTGAATATTCCAAATTTAATTAAAGAAACATTTATACAGAGTGGAGTGAAAATACTTTTGTATAAGGCGGTTTAACGCCTTAAGTAAGCTTTTGTTTCAGAAAGTCTGAGTAAGTATTTGTAAAGTTGTTGCCGTTTTAAGAGGGACTATGGTCCTTTTGAATCTTGTGATCTGGCTGAATCCATAGTGGCGCCTTCTAATAATACCGATTTTGAGCTATTTCAATGGTAAGTAGGCATTTCGAACTTAGCCGTCTTCGACTGTTTGCTAGTCTGGGTATCAGCGAACTTAGTTCTTCTAGTCGCTGATAATAAACCTGTGTCTTAAAGATTATTTTGGCACGTTTTAAATACTCAAGATGTTGATGATGCTAATAAAGAACCAAAAAAAGAAAATTTTCAACCTACATTTCTAAGACGGTTTACATCTACAAAAGGTTTTCCAATGTTTGGTGTTATTTTTGAGGTATCGTACTGCTAAAGTGTCAACGCATGTGCTTGTTGCTTAAGAGCTTAATTTACCTCCTTCTTCTAGAACCCTACATGATAACTTTCTAAGGTTTACTCAGATTTGATTCTTCCCAATATTAACCTAGAAGATATTTGGATTTCTCTTCCTTGCTATTATCATGAACGGTTGTCTGTTAAAGTCTCTAATAACAAGGGTTGTTAACTTGTCACCAATTAAAATTGGTTGTTAGTCTGTTATTCTTTCAAGCTTGTTTGGTATTGCGAGCTGACACTTCTGTGTTTCTGCAGCTTTTGTTAACTAGTATTGTTATTGTCTACTTGTAATTTTGAGCAAAATTTACAGAAAAACTAGAAACTTCCAGAAATCTACTTTTTTGCGAATAAAAGAAAATTTGGTGCGTTTTGGAGCTTGGAGACTTTCCTTCAGTAAAATCAAGAATTGAATAAGAGATAATCGATTTTATGAAAGCCACAACTACACCGCTAAGAATTAGAGAAACATGCGGAATCGCCAGTGATTATTGAGAAGAGGTTTATTGCCTTATATATTAAAATACAAATAAAAGGATTGTGTTCTTTATCACAAATAGTGACTACTGGTGAACTATAACTAGTTAGAAAATTAAAATGATTTCATGTAATCTATTTCTTTGGTCGTTTACGTCAGGTTTTATCTTTCTACCAAGGCTGCCAACTAAACTATTCTGGTGCAATAAAACTTTTAGCATTCTGGAACATTTTAATGTTATATGATCAGGCAGGATTAGTTATAATTCAATAAATAAACAAGCAAAATGCTTGCTTTTATAGAGTTTCGTACATGATAGATTTTAGACTTTTTTTTGAAAACTTCCTCAACTGTTATCTAAGTAACACACTGTTACGATCAATTTAAGCAATTTATCTTAATTTTTTTAAGATCCTCATTAAACCAAATCGTTGCAAAAGGATTAGATCGCTTTCTTGTGTGTCTGCCTCAAGACTGTGGTCATTGTTTACTACTAATTTATCATTAGCTATTGCATTCTAGCATTGTTCTTGTAGATAATATAAATCACTTTGTTAAGGATTGTCTGCTTGGAATTACGTAGAATAATGATAGATTACCGTAAACCTTTATTTATGTAACAGAAGTTCTTCTTTAATCTGTTTATTTTTATCGATTTTAGGATGCAGCATCCTTTTTGCACTGCATAAAATAAACCAATCAACAGTGACATTTTTGGATGTAAAAAGAACGCAATAAAAACTTTAAGACAGTTCAACAAACACGACCCAACAATTTCGATCCACCATAAAATGTGAATTGCAAAGACAAATCTAATCTGACAAAGGAAACATGCACAACTAAAAAGAGAAAGTTAAATGAAGTTGAGGTTTTGGCAGAAATACCAAGTAAATGGAAATATTTGAAGTCAAAACTCAAAATGAAGCTCAAAACTAAATAAATTGAAATAATAGAGACTAATTGAATTTTAAAGCAGGGACATTTTTTGTCCCGTCCAGAAACTCCCTCATCTGAAATACCTACATGTAGTAAAGGTCCGTTCAATTGAAATTTATTAACATTCCAGTATGAAATTTAAATGATTCCTATTTCAGTAATTTACATTTCCTGCTGAAATTTTCATGAAATTTGTATAACTAAGCAGAATTAACAGCTAGGGAACGCCACCTGTTTATGTAAACTTAATCTAAGAATAATATTCATTTGAAAGCCAGCATTTGCACAAAAGTTATTTTGTATAATAAATGTTATCATTGTAACTCTTTCATTATTTTGTGTATACTATAAACAAATAAATGGCTTTGAAATTTAAATAAAATGATAAAAACATTTTTATTCTTAGAACGGAGATGGAATAGTTAATTGCAATGAAATTTTGCAGTGACTATGTTTCTTTAAATAAAATTCGTAAAGGGAATTCGTATTTGACTTTCTTATAAAATGTATAGTTAGTTTTTTCTCGTTTTATTTTCTGACGTCCAGAGGCGTTTCCCAACAACTTTTCTAGCACGAACATTTCTTTTTTCATGCTAATGAATTAAAGCGGGTCCTTTCAACAGAAAGGCCATGTTAAAAACTTCGAAAATATTCTCTAGTTTTCAATTTACTTTCTTGGGAAATTACGAATTCGTGTTGGATTCTGTTTTTATTTTTAATTAAATGCTAGAAAGGGTAAAAATAGAATTCTATACGTAACTGCTAAAGACTACTAATAGGTATGTAAAATGTATTAATCTAGACCAGTTCGTTACATATTTTATGTGACTTTTGAATACTTAATGGTTTTTGCTTATTTGCTAAAAAGCTGTAGGTGGATTTCAGCTTTTTAGCGATTTTGTCCTGTTTCCTTTAATATTTCCTTTTGTCATTCTTGACATTTTCCCCTTAATAACAAGTTTATAATTTTACTCTTAGCTAAAATGCTGCTAAGTTATTTTATTATTCAGTACTCCACGTAGATCAATACTATCTGTTACACGTGCTCAAAATGACGCAAATGTAGCAAAAAACTACAAAAATTACTTCTAACAGACCTTCACATAAATGCTATTGCAGTGTAGAATACTGTCATCAATCGATCAACACCTCACAAGTGGATGGGAATGAGTATCAAATAGACGTAATATCAACTGCATTGCAAAGTGATTAAAAAAAATTTTTTACTATGGGTGAGACATTTTGATCTCATAAAGTCTATGTCAGTTGTCATTTCAAAATGTCAAACTGAATCAAATCTTTTGAATTCGTTACATCACAAAGACATTTACATCATTCTGAGCTGTTTCCATTTAAATCCGATTTCGTTCAGTAATGATTTTGTGTCTGGACAAATTTTGTTATAGTGGTATGCGTTACATAGATCCCCAAATCTTTACCTTGATAGCCACACAACTCTATGGAGAAGAAAGCTTTTATATTCTATATCATGAAACACCCTGTTTTTCGTATTCATTATTTTTCTTCTTTTCAACTGTGATATGATAATTACTAATCGTAGCAGAAGAACATGTCATCATCGCGTTGTCAAGTTGGTTAACCTTGAACAATCGTTTGCGTGATGGTGGTTGTAAAAAAGCAACTCTTCAGCTAAGATATAGATAGTCGTTGGGAAACGTCTTTGATGGGAATGCTGGTAAACTGATGGTTGGACACATTGGCAATAACAATTAGAATAAGAAACATACTGGAGGTAGAGAAGAGCAGTAGTAGAAAGAAAAAGAATTTGCTGCTCAAAGAACAATTCATCTCAGAATCACACTTCACATTTTGCGCTATGGGGTGTGAATGCTGTGTGGATTGTTAAAGAAGTTTCTTTGGTAACCATCCGTATGGATTCTGCGCAACTCCGGGACAGATTGCTGACTGAGCTGGCCAAAGTCCGTCTATTCGGTAGGGAAAGAAGCCATACACGGACTTCTTCTCCTTTTGGAAAACGTAAAACACGTCGCCAATGCTTATTCATGCGATATCTGGATAATTCTTTTCTGGGCCTGCTTTGTAAAAAAAGGCATGTTGGTTGAGAATTGAAAATCAAGTTTATTTAGCCTTCACCTGAAGGCGGCAGTAAATTGAGACAGTACGTTTTTACCAAGTATTCAAAAACAGAAGAATTAGAAATTCTTAGATAGAGATGCTCTACTCATGGAAATACCTGTATTGCAGAAACAAACTACTCATGAAAGAATTAAAATGATGGCAAGGTACTAACATCATTTAACTTGATATTTTGGCAGTTTTGATCAGTAGTTAAAGTCAGACCAAATTCTGGTTATTGCTGTGATGGAAAAAGAAGAATTTAGATTCTGAGTTGACAATGCACCATGGAAAATAATTGGCTACAAAATAGTTTCACTAAAAACGGAATAATCATAATATCGGGCACAACGGGATGGTTTTTAATCCAGTCGCCGTGTAGACGTCCGAGTTAAGACAGAAGCTGCCTGATACAGTTTCGCTCTTGAGAAGAAACATTATGGAGAGAGTAGCAAAATGTCCGTGGCTAAAACACTTACCTCAAACGTTAGATTTTGCAGGATTACATGGACAGTGTTGTCTCCGAACTACATCCTCTGGATAACGAGCAGGCGAAAGATGCTTCTATTCAAAGAAAAAACTTTCCTGTTAGATTCAGTGCTGCACTGGAGAATATAGAAGACCAGAACGCCAGAATACACCATAATTACAAACCAAAGTCAAAGATCTGGCGCAGGGAAAAATATGTTCAAAGATTATTTGGTGCTGCAGCAGTTCTGCATTTTTTGCAAAACTATTAAACGTGGGGAAAGACCAATAACGTATAGAGCATTTGAAAACCAAGGCGAAGGCAATCCAATAAGAGACATCTAGAATATAGCGTGCCTTTGTAACTTTGTGCCAAGTAACTAAACACTAAATCAGTCTACTTTATCATTTTAAATCACAAGGTAGTTGGTAAGATTTGAGCTCTGGTTCTTGTTAAGAGAAAGCTTGTTGGCTGAAAAAACAAAGCTACTTGCTGAGGAGATAAAAGATAATGCCATGTCTGTAGAGAACATTTTAACATTCATACAATTTTAGCATTATGGTATCTTCTGCAGCTCCAACAACAAATTTTCTTGCCCTAAAAGTAGAAGCTACTAGTAGCATCTGGCGAAAGTCGTTTCTGGTACACCAACATTCTTTTCAAGTGTTTACGAATTACATAATAAATCATGCAGAACTGCAGCCCCACAAACAAATTTTCTTGTCCTAGAAGTAGATGCTACTAATAACATCTGGTGAAAGTCCTTTCTGGTACACCAACATCCTTTTCCAGTGTTTACGAATTACATAATAAACCATAAAGTACTGTATTAATCACCAATAACTCACCACTTAAACCGGCAGGAAAGTGTTATCTAAGTGTGGATCAACATCAAACAGGTTTTTCAAGAAGACTGCTTGAGTCCACTTCTGCTTTGCCTTCGCTTTTGATCGGGCTTGCAGTAGGCGATCATTCAATTTTATTTATGTGGTAACTATTGACGATTCATGAGATAGATTTTGAGGTATTACAAGAACAAAAATTTTTTATTATTATTTAGTTTGTGAATCAGTGAAACTAGTGAAACTATCTCAATCGGAGGTAGACTAGCTCAACAAGTCATTAAGGAACTAGGAATGTCGGAAGAAAAGGTTTGGTATTGGACAGACTCCTCGACTGCGCCCACCTGAATTTGAATTAATAAGCCATGAAGAACATTCGTGTCCAATTGAGTTAAGAAATTCCGACATTTGACAGCTGCTGATAAATGGTATCACGTAGCTGGTGAAAGGAATCCAGCTGACCTACACTCGAGAGGATGCTCTGTTCAGGAACTGAAAGAGATTTAATGGTGGGAAGAATCAAACTGGCTTCGACATGAGGAAAAGTAGTGGTATCATGCCAGTTCGACAGTAGACACAACTGAAGTCAACCAGAAGTTGAAGAAAACCGCAATAGCAAAGGTAAACATCACGTCTGAGGATTTCATGAACAGAGCCCCAAGGCCGCTCTGAACTCACTGAAGTTCGAATATTAAGACATATTCAACAGAATGTCGGAGACGCAGGTCTGGGATCTCGTCTAAAAAGGATGAATGTATTCAAAGACTCAAATGGGTTATGACGATAGAAGAGTTCACTCTACAACACGAAGTCAGAGTTCGACATCCCATGCCCGGTCATACTAGCTGGAAATAATGAAGTCGTCAAATTATTAATCAGGAAGGCACGTGAGACAGCCTTACATGTCGGAGTTCAAACGGTTCAAAATTTGCTCCGTCATAAATTTTGGGTCATTAAAGCAAAACGTGCGACTATGGAGAGAATTTTCATACCAAAAGATAGAGTTTAAACAGTTGCTGCCTTTCAAGATACAGGAGTAGACTTAGCCGGGCCCATGCATCTGCGAGAAGGGAAAAAGGTTTGGATTATGTTATGTACACTTGGAACTTAGACATAGTCTCTCTACTGAAGGATTTCTCCAATAATTACGGAGGTTTATTGACAGAAGGGGTAGACCAGCAACCATCTACTCCGACAACGGCCTCAACTTTGTGGGTTGCAACAATCTTTTCCAACAGGTGGATTGGAATGACGTACAGCGTCATGTCACCATCAGCATACATTTAATAGAACCGTCAAATTGAGGGATGGGGACGTCGTCTTAATAGAAGCAAAAGGAAAAAAGAGATTAGACTGGCCTTTGAGGCACTTTCAGTAAACACTATCCAGTGATCCGAACCCTATGAATCTTTTGTGGATCTGTTGGAGACTTCCGCAAAGGAATTGAGTTGAACTCCTACTCAAAAAGTAGCAGCTAGGCAACATAGAGTTATATTCCCAACAGCCTTTCAGTTTCTTAATACTACCTTTGCCTATGTTACTGTAGGAATAAATCTGAGCTTAGACAAATGTGCTGTATTGCATCTGAACAGGGCTCGAATAACTGAAGAAGATAAAAATGTTTACCTGGCAGATGTCAGCAACTCTTACAGATCTTTAAACATTGAGCAGATTGGTGTACCAGAAGAGCATGTCTCAATCGAAGGCTCTTCGTAGCAAAAGCGATTTTGAGTTGACGTTCTCAACAGAATGAAGTCGCTGTTACTGTCCAGATTTTCGTGTAGTACTTTAGTAAACCTCGTTAAGGTTCGGGAGATCATGGAAAATTATGAATTTCTTGTTCAAGCGGCTTGGGGTTTGGGATACAATGATATTGAATACCTGAAGTTGTGAAAAGCCTTCTCATTGCTTAAATTTTTATTTAAGAGATGGGAATTGTGATTGGTGGAACACAATTCACTACCTTTAAAGCACATGATAGAGAGACAAAACATAGTGGAGTGTATTTATAATTTATCTCAATATATTTGATAAAGGTATTTAAGCAGAACTTAAGAATAATAAGAACAATTGAAATATGAGAACTGAATGTGGAGAAAATAAATTCCAGGTTTTGTTTCAACAATTATTTTTAACCGGTCTGTTATGTACCTCTTTCTAGAAAGACCGCGCAGTCTGGAGTTTATGAATAACTACCAAACTTCTGTTTTCGTAACACACCCTCATTTACTGTTACAAAGCTTTTTTATTTTGTAATTAAGCAGCCTTGTAAATTATTTCTAAAACCTTACGTAACATGAGAAACCACTTTTTCATATTAAAGCATGTACCTGGTCTCTTTAAGGAACATTAATAATATTGGAACTTTCGTAATAATTCATTTTAGAATTTTCAATTTACGTTTACAAATTCAACTTGAATTCTCCATTAGTTCTAGGTAGAGAATCAAAAAGGATAATAAAAACTAGAGTGTTTAACAAAAAGTATATGTGCAATTTTAATTTTCTTCTAATTTATAATTTCTTACTCGGTGAAGCAATTCCTTTAAAGTATGTTATATACCTTTGATTTTTTTGTTTTGCTGTTAATATAAAATGTAAGTAGCTCGCTTGAAAATGTGAACTGCTTTTCTGCGCTGTTTCTTTGAAGAATTTTATTACAGCGGTAAATTTCTGAGAATGCTAGGAAAGAGATATATCCGATTCTGGATTGGTAATTGTACTGTTACGTTAATTGAAAGAATTTATAAGATGGACTTTATAAAACGAGAATGTGAATTAGGAGCTTTATACGTAGTAAGTTTGTCTGGAATGGGGTATATAATTCCAACTGCATTGTAAGGTACTCTAAATTTATTTGAGTTTTTGTCCAACTAACTAAATGTTAGTTTTTTATTTGTTTATGTCTTGGTAATGCATCTTCTAATATTTATGATTTTAACAGTTAAGTAACTAAATTGTTAAATCTCTGCCCATTTTTTGTAAGCACAAGTCATTTAATTTTGTTGTAGGGTAAACGTCAATATATCGATAGAACGTTCTTGATACTTGTTTTGCAGTGCTAATTTTCAATAATACATAAACATATAAATTATCCAATGATTATGTAAATGCATTTCGGTGAGCTTTATACACCCTACAGAAATCATAACTAACCCCCTTAATGATGACTAAAATATTTAGATTTCCTGCTTATAAATATTTTATCTACGTATGTTAGCGCTAAGCGATTCTCACTCGTAAGCACACATTTTTCATTTGAAAACCCCCTAAAGTGCCTAAAAATACGATTAAACGAAATCTGTTCCGCCAATATCTAGCATCACATTTATTTTGAAGGTTAAGTAGAACATAAAGGTGTAGCTGACGAATTGTATCATTGATATGATAAGACTTGGGAGAGGTTCAACTTGTTTTCGTTAAAGATGGATTTAAAACGCACGAGAAGAAGAAAAGAAAAGTTTCAAAGTCACTTTTTTTGTGTAACATATCTATAAAGTTAGGGAGTTTGAATACGTAAAATGTCTACCTCTTTTAAAGTAATTTTTAAGCTTTTCACTTTATATGGTAGATGGATTTTATTTAACTCAAATTCACTGACTTTTTAGATTTTATGATGTATTACCCATATTACGAAAGCTGACATTGTTAATATATTAAGCACTCTAGTAACTTGTCATCTACCAAACAAAATAAAAAGTGTGTCGAACTGGTATAAGAATTATGTTTGGCAAATATTTTGATTTTTCATGAATTATGTCAAACGTTTTC
>VTPC01007100.1:25818-52831 GCA_011009095.1 Ignelater luminosus
TTTTTTTATTATCTAAAAATTCCTTTTTATAATTTTTTCAGAAATCAGCTGTTTCATTTTTAAGTATTCATATTTCCATTGAATCCTCCTAGTGATTAAAATTCGTATTATGTGGGAATGACGGCGCATGCGTTACGTTACAAGCCCTCCGCTTGGGTTGTAAAATTCTTCTCTTTCTACTGCAGATTTCAAACGTATATACATGTAATACCGTCCTTTCAGCAATTTGAAATTCCAGGTAAATTAGCTTCTGCATTCATTTTATTCTGTCTAATCCTTTGATTATTTCTATTGCCTTTTCCTTTTTACCGTATCGTCAATTATCGTTTTCTCGCTGTTTACCTATCTATTACAATAATTACTGCAATTATGCAGCAAATATTATCTAAAGGGCGTGGTCGCCATCTTGATCTGTGAAGTTTCAAGGGCTTGATCAATCGAACATCAATCATTTATGATACAAAAGTTTAAGGAACATCCTTTTACATTTACTGGATAATTACCCCAACTGGCAAAATCTAGAATCCAGCTAGTTACTACCAGTACACAGAATATAAGGCGAGGTAAAGCAAGGTATTTATTTATTGAAATTTACTTGTTTATTTGTTGGTGCTCAAGATAAGATTTATTTTTTAAGTTTGTGTATTATTAGATTAAAATTTACTTAAATATTCATAGAGTTCAGTTCTTTTATCTTATGGCAAGGTTATTATTTGACCTTGACCTTGGAGTTTGGTTTTCCTTTCCTACTTGTGTTTCGACAATAAAATTTCTTTTGATTTAACAAAAAAAAAGACAGGTGGCATCCCTAATTGCATAAGAGCAGGAGGGTTCCACGATTTTTTTAGAATTCGAAAAGGATCTTAAGCAAACCTAAAATCTCTTTAAGCTTAAAACTGCTACAGTATGGTACCATATACCGGACAATACGGAAAACCCATCCGCTATAGCTGTAAGCTATGGGTTGGAACAACTTGAACAATCAACTGGTTTAAGCCATATGAAGGAGCTTCAACCAATATAAGTCAAACTTACATAGACTTTGAAGTAGGAGCTTCAGTAGTACTGGCATATGCTGATGTTCTTAGAACAAAATGGCTTACTCCAAAGTTACAAAACTCTCTAAATTAGTAAATCATTTAACAAGCAATAAACTCTTGACGTTATCACAGCGCTACTTACTCCTTCTATCAATTTTATTGTCGACACATACCAATAGATGGCGTTACATTTTGTAGATATGGCGGAAAAAGAAGTCAACAACAGCTGCAATCAGAGTTAAGAAAACTGACAAGAGATCTGCAGATTTAACGACTATATAACTTTCTGTCGGTTTCTGACAACTGCATCATCTGATTGGCAGGTCTTTTAGCAAAAGAAATTGAGAGAAAACGAAGAAATGGTTTAGAAAGCTTATCAGAGATAGACAAAAAAAACAAGCGCATTTATATTTTTAAGGAGGTTGGCGCAAGAACTAGTTCAACAAGATGTTAGCAGTAACACAAAGTAAAGCAAGTCAAAACAGTATATTCAGGGTATAAGGTCAATATTTGTATACAAGGTATAGATTTAAAGGAAGAGATGGGCGGATTCTAAAATAATAAAGCACCTGCAGGCCTGGCAAGGCTCCTTTTTTTGGCCATCCCAAAAGTTTATAGAGCTTCCGCAACGAAGATATTAGATATGTATATTGGGATTAATTATGTACAACATAAAGTGCAATAACTATAGAAAGTACACTAACTATACAGCCATTCGCTGCCTTCCCAATCCCAAACGCCAAACCTCTCGATCCTGTGCCGTATGTTCCTCCATATCACGGTCCCTCATTGCTGTTCAGATACCTTCGTTTTACGATTTTTGTGGACGCTCTTTTTTTTTCTTTTACGTGGTAGATTGCATATAAACAAACGTTTGGGCCATCTTGTGTCTTCCATTCTTAACAAATGGCCAAATTATTCTAGCTAACATTAAATCTCTGATTTCCTCATTTTGTCTTCTCTCCATCCTTGATATCCTAGCACGTCTCCGTAGGTAACTTATTTCAACTGCAGTTAGCCTTTTGTTCTCTTCTTCTATAATTTTCTAGACTTTACTGCCATAAACGAGTATCGGCTCCACCAAAACCTGACCTATTCTTTTCTTATTCCTTTTACTTTTTAAATTTGGTTATCCCACCACATTGAGTTGAAGGCTTTTATGATGTTTCTAGTTTTTTGCATTTTTTGCTGTCTGTATTTTCTCCTTTCCGATACCCATTCTATCTACTACAACTATCAAATATTTAGATTTGTCTAGTTCTTTACTTGCACTTCGTCACTAGTAAGAACATCAAATTTGGCATCTGAGTATTTAGTTTTCTCTAAACTAACCTCCAATTCCCATTTTTTGGGTTCTGAATGTAGCCTTTTCAACATACATTTCACGTCGTATGAATCTTGTGTTAATACTGCCTGATCGTCAGCAAAACTAAATGTGAAAAGATGATCACTGTTGATAGGAATGCTTATTCCCATACATGTACGTTTTCATCTTTTCAGGGCTGTTTCTATATAGGTATTGAATAGTAATGAAAAAAGGTAGAAGCCCTATATAAAACCCTTAGTCGTTTTTATCGGACGTGACAGGCTATTTCTAATTTTGACATATGCTATGTTATTTTTGTACAGTTTGGATCATTTCGATAGTGCGTCTTGTCGTTCTATTCAGTTTCAAAGACTGGTAATTTCTGTCTTGGTACATTATCATACGCTTCTGTTAAGTCGATAAACGTAATATGCACTCTCGCCATTTTTTCCAATTTTCTTTTCCATCAATTGTTGTAATATAAGGAGATTGTCGGTACATGAATAACCAGGTGTAAAGCCGCTCTAATATTTTGAAATTTCAAAAGATACTAAAGACAGGGACAGAGATATAGAACGAGTGCAACTACAGAGACTCTGCTTAGGGGCACAATTTGCCTAGAGACAAAATACAAAAACAGTTGAAGGTCATTCAAAATCAATTCGAAGTTAGACCTAATGAAAATGGTCCAGGTTTACAACAAGAACAAAAATATTTTCTTGGAAACAAAATAACCGCTCGAGTAATCATCTAACAATCTTAAGAAGAAACTATAAAAAACAATCGAAGTAATGCTATTGATAAAAAAAAGAAGAAAGCAGTTGAGCTTTATTTTTTATTCAATAATTGTTACTATTCCCTGAGAGGAGTAGAGACTTTAGGAGCTTTATAATAATAATCTTCTAGCTCAATGAAAAATGTGATCAGTAACCTAACTTTATGAAGGGTCTCAAACCTCTAAGGTGTAGGCCAACTAAAGCAAAGCTAAGGAAAGTTGAGAGTGCTTGCAGCTGAATCTACATCTCTACCTATGAACGCAGGAGGTTGGAGAAGTTAAAGGGAAGTCTGCAATCGAATTGAATGATTGCAAAAAAAATGGAAATAATTTATGTGAAACAAATAGGAAAAAAAGGATATTGAAGAAGGCCCATAAAGTACCTGCAATATACATATTTCTACTGCAGGTTGATTAAATCTAGAACTTTTTAATTAGATTTTTATTAAATTATAATGAAACTAAAATATTTGTGGTGTTTCCAAAAAATAATTTTTTGATTTAGGTTAGATTCTGTTTTGGTATTAATGTGTTTAGAAAAATCCAACTTAACTTATCTAAATCACCATTACAATTAAATTATTACTCGTACTATTGCTTGAAAATAATACTAAAGTGTTTTGTTATCAAATTGTCTCTGTATTATTAATAAAACATAACCTCCAATCCTACACACTGTATACACAAAAAGCATAGAAAAAAAACCTTTTATATTAGTTCTAGCTCAAATTTCGGACTTTGATGAACCTATTCAGCTGTCATACGTATTGTATAGTTGGTCCAACTTTTTTGTTGCATCGAGACTAGAAAGACTTATAAAAAAGTATAATGTGTCAGACAATATAAGCGAACAGTGCCGGTCTTCTTACATTTTATTCTTCATTTTGTTATTTTCCAGATTCCTCTCTGTATCTTTATTTTATTTACGTTAAAAGTCGCAATAAACGAAGAATTTCTATGAAATAAGTAGAATTTAAAAAAAGAGTTTGAACTGGTAAGAAAATCCTTTCAAGAAACGCTCTCGTAAATTGCATCTATATGACAGTTACGTATACAGAGGCTTAAGCTTGAAATTCGCGTTCTCTTATACGATATTCTACAATACAGACTGCAGACGTAATAACTTAAAGCATTATATTCTAGATATGTAGTTTTGAGAAAAGCCAAAAGATATTTCTAGCAAACTAAACACGTTTCCTTTGATAATGTTTTATGTTTATGATATTCTCATCCAGAGTTACTACAAACCAAATTTTTTTCGGTAATTTATATACATACGCTTCAAGAATGAAACCAACTCAATTCACTGCCTTAACGCAAATGGTAGATCGTCAATTTGAATTTGCGCCAGAGTCAGTTGCCGTTTTTGTGTGTTTCTACACAACAAACGCTCCCCTAAATGGATTATTTGCGGCTGTTGAAGGAAACCAAGCGAATTTGATACTAATCAATACAAAATACCTTACACTACTATTATTTACATTCAAAAACCCGCTTTCTTGCTAATATTCTTTATTCTATATGGAACGTGTTTCTTTAATGTCATAATAATAGATGTTACACAAATTTAAGTGACGTTTTTTCCTATGAGATAAATACATTTCTGTGGTAGGTAGTGTACACAATTACTTTTTTCTCTTCAATCTCCCTGACTATGACAGTGACTGATTGTTTTGTATAGGATTATTACATTTTTTTTCCTTCTTTCTTACAATGCTCACAAAACAAATAGCTCTTGGAAATTCAAACTTGGTAATACGGAATTAAAATAACAACTTAAAGGAAATGACGTTTGAAGGGAAAAAAGGAAAACAAAACAATGAAGTTCATTAATGAAGCTATTTCAATTAAGACGGTTTATGGTTCAGCTGCATCGAGTTACAATTTAATTTATAATTGATGGCCCAAATTGAAAGCAACACAATAACATGCAATAAATCAATACAACAATAGCGTAACGGCAATAAATTTATCAGTAAAAAGATAATAGCTATTAGAAGAATTTTTTGTTTTCTCCTTCTTACTGTTTCTGCTTGTTCCTTTTTACACTTACGTCTCATGTCTAAAAATGTTCAACAACCTGACTTGCTTTTCATTTTTTTTTTGTTAATTATTGGCTTCTATGTTATTGGAGAGAATGTCACTATTATCGTAATTGTACCTTTTCGCTTAAAGAGCTAAATGCAATCTCTAAAAGCTAACTCATCTCAATATCGCATACGGTGGCACTGTGTTCAAATACTAGCAAATTGTACCAACCATATCAGTCCAAAACAAATGTGCAACACCAAAAGAAAGCTGTGGTCAGACACATATGACTAACTGTAAGGATCTGGGAGTAAAGACCAAACATTGAGGGCGAAGTAATTCTTTTTCCGTATAGATATATGAGTTCTGAAGCACAAGTAGTACAGCTGGACACTCAAAGGTTCGTTAGGCAGAATAATTTATTGCTTTTCTTGTGCTCAAACATACTAGAATCGATTTTAACAAATTCTGTATAGTACGGCTGTTGCTATTACTCAAGAAGGATAGAGTTTGTAATTTCTTGATTTTGAGTTTACTCAAAAAAATAGACTGACGTGGATACAAAGTTTGGATAAAATCTAAATAATTTTTGTATTTCACTAACATGTTTTCTGTTCTAAAAGGATAGATCCAATGTCGATATAAAGTTTAGATGGAACTTTATTATCAATTTCTGTTTATTAATTGCTATGGTTCTACTCAGACGGATAGGCTCAACGTAAATATTCATTTCGGGCAAGATTTTAGTACATTCCGCCTATTCAAAAACAAAGTAATTTTGTGCTTGACGTGCATATTAAGTTTTGGACAAACATTTATTAAAGTCTGTACTTTTGCTCAAAACAAAAATAGTCCCTTCGTGAATACCCTTCTGAATCGAATTTTAATAAATTCTGCATCTTGTTGTTTTGGTTTTTGTTCAAGAAGAATAGTTTCGATTTCAACATGAAATTTGGACAGCTTTTACATAAAATTCTGTATTTTACTGCTTTAGATTGCTTAGAACGTATAAAACGAGCGTTGATATTATTTTTGGATAGCGATCTGGGTCAAACAAAAATGGAACTGGCGTAGATAATTCGAATCTTGGACAGCAATTTAATAAATTCTGTATTTGACTACTTTTGGATAAAACTTTAGCAAATTCTGTATTTTACTGCTTTTGTTTGTTTAAAGCGTATAGGACGGGCGTTGATATTATTTCTCCATAGCGATCTTGGTAAAAAAATGGAACTGGCGTAGATAATATGGATCTTGAACAGCAATTATTTAAATTTTGCATTTGACTATTTTTGCCGTTGTTCAAAACGGATAGCCATGAGGCAGATATGAATTTTGGATACAATTTTAGCAAATTACGTATTTTACTTTTTTTGAACTATTAGCTTAGAAAGGATAAACCCAACGTGGATTTCAACCTCAAGCAGAGTTCTGTAAAGTTATGTTTTTGATTTTGCTCACAACGTATATGAATTTTGGGCAAGATTTGGGAAATTTATGGATTTTGCATTTTTTGCTCTTGCTTACAAAAGAAGGCAAGGTATGGATATGAATTTCACGCAAAATCTTAGCAAATTCTGTTTTCAATTTTGCTCAATACAAATAGACCCTGATATAGATATAAACTGTAGGAAAAATTTTAGCAAATTCTGTTTTTACTTTGACTCAATCAATGATAGGTCCATAGTGGACATGATTTTTGGACAGGAAATTAACAAGTTCTGTATTTCATTGTTTTTGCTTTTGCTTAAAATGAATAGGAATTCTGCATTTTACTGTTTCTGGTTTGCTTAAAAAAGGCAAACCAGATGTGCATTTGAATTTGGGGCAAAATTTTATCAACTTCTGCATTTTACTGCTTGTTCTACCGCTTGGAAAGGATAGAACCGAAGTGGGCATAAATTTCAAACAGCTTTCTAGCTAGTTCTGTTTCTAGCTTTGCCATTTGAATGTGAATGCTAATTTCGGGCAGATCTTTATCAAATTTTGTATTTTATTGTTTTTGCAACTCTGCGAACAATAAGTTGAACTCGATCTTAAATCCCAGTTCGACACGAAAGAAACCAAAGAGTATTATTACATGGAATGTTCAGGACATAAGAGGAAAAATGCCAAAGATACTGCAAGAATTAACACAATACAAAACTGAAACAGAAACAAAAAAGAAAGAATGTGGCATGGAAATTACAGGAAAATATTTTACGCTTTTACAGTGGAGTAGCCATATAACAAAGGGCTAGAAGAGCAGTCTCAATACTAATCCATAAAAAATACAAAAACAACATACAGTGGAACCCCCATAAGTCGAACGTCTGTAACTCGAACTTCTCTTTAACTCGAAGTGTATTGCGTCCCGCATGCACTTCGTATACTAATTGCACGTAATTTTCCGTAACGCGTATTTTCTATAACTCGAACTAATATAATCGCGCCCCTTGGATTTCGAGTTATGGAGGTTCCACTGTATTTAGTTAACTAGAAATATATTGATAAAAAAATACTGAGAGTCAATATTAGTATCAATAACCCACAATTTGCGATTATAAGAATATATGCATCTAATGATGATGAGCTAGTGACGATTAAAGATTTCTTTGAAAAATTAAAGAAAATAGTAGCAGACATAGGAGAAACAAGAGAAATAATATTGGCAAGCGATTTTAATGCCAGAACAGGTAGAAGGAGTAACCATCCCGTAAATAATAATGGACAAAGATAGATAGAATTTATGTGAACAAAACTCGCTACGTATTTCCAATAGATACTTCAGACACAAACCGATACATAAATGTGTCTGGACACAGAAAACACAAAATCTACAATCGATAATCAATTATTTTATTATCAGAAATAAAACATTTGCTAGAACACTAGACGTACGGGTATATCGAAGCGCTTCATGTGGGAGTGACCACCATTTGGTGACAGCAAAAATTATGGTTCCATGGAAAAATATAAAAAAAGAAGGAGCTAACAGTGATTCATATAATAAGGGGGAATATCATCGATCCAAGCTGAGAAATTTTGATCATTCTAGTGTGATCTATCTGTATCGAAAACGACTTGAGAAATTAAACGAAAATACTCATAATACAGTAAAAGATCTCTATAAACATATAACGGACAATACACATCATGCAGCCAAAGAGACTTTGGGTAATAATAAAAATAGATCAACAAACAAGAACGCTATGTGGTGCGAAAAAATTGAAGAATAAACATAAAAGGAGAAAAAGGCAGCTCGGGGTCTCGACCACTCCTATTCCATAGAGGTGCTTTTGAAGATAATCGTGGCCGGTTGTTGTTGAAGGTGCGACTCCAACAACCCGAAGGAAGTTCTGGGGTATTCGGCCATCAGGATATGCTAGACCTTCGTACTTTTTACCTCGTACGGCAGTATGCTGCTCCTCTTGCGTCTGGTGCTTGATTATGGTGTTTACGAGACCACCAGCGGCTTTGTGGGTGAAGGGCGGTTCAGGCTGTGGGGGCAAGAGAACTTGCTTGGCCAGGTTGTCTGCCTACATGTTAACCATACGTCAATGACGTTAAAAGATGGTTTTGATCTTTCTACACATTTATTGTACAAAAATAATTTGTATTAATACATAAACATATTATTAAATTAATAATATTTTGTCAATTCGCCCTTGGCTTTTATTATCGCAGTGACTCTTTTGAGTATGCTATTTTGCAGCTTCTTGTCAAGTCTTTTTAATCATCACTGTGGTTCCAATAATGGACTATTTTTTCTATCAACTGAATGTTTGTAATATTTTCTTTGGCCAATCGTTTCCGAAACTCCCAAACATTCTCAGTTGGATTCTTGTCTGGTGAGTTCCCCAGACCATGGTAATAGGGGTATTTTCTGCTCTTCGAAACATATTTCAATCTTGCATTAACACTTTACGACCACTATCAGTAGGATCAATTTTGTCTGCAAAACCTTTTTATATTGATCCTGCCCTATGGTTTCTTCTACGATATGTATCCTTTCCAATCCCTTCCAACTAATGATAGACCATATCATCACAGGAGTGAGATGATTGACTGTCTTGACTACACAGTCCATATCATACTTTTTCTACCACAACGACCATTCCAAGCTGCTTCAACGGGCTGGTTTACTTGCAGGTTTTGGCTTAAATGCAATATCTGTTTGACTGTATTGAGTATACGTATCAGTGCAATTACAGATAATTTTTTAATTAAAAAAAGATCTTTACATTTGCCCATCTAACAAAATTTCAATCGAAGAATGATTGACTGATTTCTTTGCTTAATATTAATATAAACTACAAATAACACTACTGTATAGTAACATAAATATTCACATTGAAATCACTGTAGCAAATTTGGCAAAACTTCAAAGCAAAACACTTTATTTTCATTAGTAATCGCGAATACCTCGAGCTGCGAGATTGACAGGTAAGTGGCCACTTTCTGAAATTTTAATGAGAACTCTATCGACTGAATTAATTACCAAACTAAGTAAATTTGATTATACAACGGTCTATGTAGAGACATATGAATACCTTCAAGGTTGGAATAAATCTTTTAATATAACCAAGAATTCCAAAAAATAAATTTTTGGGGCGAGTCTAATGAAGTGAGCAGGGACTGTACATGGGAGGTCAAAATAGACATTATCACTATAGACTCTTGGAACCAATACTTTGCAGGCCTCTTTAAGTGAGCAGTGAAATATGGACGATGACGAGAACGAAAAACAGAAA
Source organism: Ignelater luminosus (assembly GCA_011009095.1). NCBI lineage: Eukaryota > Metazoa > Arthropoda > Insecta > Coleoptera > Elateridae > Ignelater > Ignelater luminosus. Next base: position 35,701 of record VTPC01007100.1, read on the forward strand.
ATCTCGGCCACAGAGATGGATGCCATAAGATCGGCTGAGTTTTCAGAACTAGAGCACAAGGCCGATAACTATATCAGACAACTACTGGAAGTAGAGAAGACCTTCATAGAAGAAATAGAAGAAAAATAATGAAAATGGTATGGACATGTTCAGAGCATGGACGAAAGGAGGCTGTCTAAACAATTATTAGAATGGACATCAAGCGGAAGAAGAAAAAGGAGAAGACTAAAGAAGAACTAGAGTCAAGGAATCAGAAAGCCCATGAGTGAGAGACAACTGGGAATCGCAAGGCGTAAAACGTTATAAAGCGAATAAACAATAATAAAGCGCTTGCATATATCACGAGCAATGGGGATGACTTTCGCACTTATCTCGCTACAGGTGACTTCAATAGTACTTTCTCCAACTAACACAATGTCCTGTGCGCTTAGTGGGCTTAAACTCCCCCATATGTACTTTCATTGATTAGCAGGAAAATCCGTAGGTTGCTAAGAGATATTTTCTTTTTTCTACTATAAACTTGTCATTGTTTTTATTTTGCAGGTTGAAGGTGCTATTTGCTTAATAAAGCATGAATTTGCCTTTAATAATCGAATTACTAATAAGTCATTATTGAAGATTCTCAGGTAGCGTCATCAATGCTATCTACAATAAATGAAGTTCATGGGTTCACATTATTAGAGAATTAATCGTCTAACCTAAATCAAAGTAAATTGTCTATTAAGTTATTAAGTCTATTAAGCTTTATGTATTTATGTGTATGATATCCTTCAACAACTGCTAAAGAAAGTTAAAAAAGTAAAAGCTCTAAATTTCAAGATAACGGATATTATTTACAACAAGCTCCTTTTGTTCTATTGATAACAATTATGCAACACTCACCGTTAGCGCTACAGCTATTTATTTTGTAGGCATAAGCGTTTTGCTAAAATTAATTCTGCTTAAATCTGGAATGAATAATAATCTAAGTTAGGAAATATAAATGCCTATCTCTTATTTAATGGTATTAATGTCAATAATACAGCTTAATTACGGCAGGGTAATTTCTAAAGTTAACGAAATTATTTAGTTAAAGCTATCAAACATTTTTCATAATCTGATATACACTGAATACATAAATATGAAAACGCGAAAGTTCTAAAAATCGTGAACAAGATAGCCATCTATGCAGCAGATGCAAATTTGGATAAATTGAGAAAAACAAACTCCAGTTGTTTCTATTCCAAGATGATATTTTCTGCTGTAACTAAGTTATGCCGTGCAATATACTGCAAACACGTAAGTAGTTGCAGGAATTTAGCTTGAAGACTTCCAAGTAGTCGTAAACTACAGACGCGATTTCGTCTTACGACAACTTACTAACTAAGAAAACCTTACACTGATGTTACTACTGTTGCGATTCTAATTTCAGAAATGATTTAGAATCAAATTTGTGGTGTCTGCTAGCAATTCCAACTAAAAAGTTAGCGAGGAAGCTTTCCACTGTCTATTTAAAAAGCGAAACCTTTTTATTTTCATTATTATTTCAGGAATATATAATTCTGAATTATTTAGTGCTCTTGTGCATCACAGCTATAATTTTAAAATCTGAATAGCTAATCCAATTAGGAAGCAAAAAATGATACAAACAAGAAATAAATTGGAATTTTGAAATAATACTAAAGGGGATGAAATAAATTTCCATAAAACGCAATACACGTACGTTTTATTTTGTGTGAGTTGACGTAAAATTGATCTCGTAGGTGCTGTTGTTTCGATGTTAGTTACTTTTTCACCAATACCGCAACGATATTGAGGTGAATGAAATTGTCAAATAAACTAAACTGCATCATTTAAGGATTTAACTTCATATTCCTCAGGTTTTTTTTGTTTACGTTTAATTAGATCATAAAAAAGGAAAATTAATACATTCAGTGTCAGGCTAAAACAAAAAAGGTTTTGAATGCATGAATCAATAGTAATTAAGCAGCATATGATTCAGAGGTTGGTTTTGTTTAATTATAACTTTTAGAAATATAATAATAATGTCAAATGCGAGTAGGTGTCTCATTAGAAAAAGCTTCAATCTGTAATTTACCATCGTAACAAAGCAAAAAAATATTTCAGATGTATCTTAAAACAATCAAAATGTTGTATTAGCTTTTCAAAATGGTCTTTCGCTTACTAAGTTTTTGATATAAAAACGAAGAAATCTTAAAACTTGCAAAAAATTCACGTTTTTTGGAAAATGATAAGGTTTATAAGAAAGATAATCTTTTGTTATGAAATGTTTGAAGTGATTTGTTTCTAAACAAAAGCTGCACTACCTAAGAAGTTCTATCGTAGCAATATACAGTGTGTCCGAAAAGTATGAAGTATTCTATATATCTCAGTAAATATGCATTTTATGGAAAAATGTTTCCTATAAAAGTTGTTTAGTGTTTAGTTTTACATTACAGTGCAATACCAAATAACAACTTTTTAAAAAAATAAAAACGCAACGAATAATGCTTCAATTTTTTTTAATAGGAAGGTATCCCTTTATTGTACTCACTTGATAGAGAATCTTTTTCTCTTTTCAATAATGTAAAACTTTGATACACCTGCATAAGTAAATTTTGATTAAAAAGCAAAAAACTGTTTGAAAGTTTATTTCAATATTCATCTGTTACGAATTAAAAATTTTGTATAACTACACGCTACAGTTCATAGAAGGTGTTCAAAGTGTGCACCATCTACAGCTTGGCAATGATAAAGTCGTCTTTCAAATTCGTTTACTGCATTTTGAATCGTTTCTGGTATGATAGCTCTAATCTCTGTTCTAATACGGTCTTTTAGAGTTTCAATATCTTCAGGCATATCCACATAAATCTTATTTTTGAGATGGCCCCACAGAAAAAAACCAAGCGAGCTGGCCATTCTACTGCACCTCTTCTGCCTATCCAGCGATAAGGGAAAATACTATCAAGAAACTGTCGGACATTAATTTCGAAATGAAGAGGAGCCCCGTCTTGTTGCAACCATACTCTGTTATGGGGTACATCTGGATCTAGTTAATTAGGAAATAGAACAGCTAAAGCAGGAACTAAGTCAAATCTTAAAAAATTTAGATAAGCCTCCACTGTTAAATTATGTTCTACAAAAAAAGGTTCTAAAATTTGGATTCCAATAATTCCTGCTCAGACATTGGCTTTCTGCTGATATTGGGTGTGCCCTTCTACATACCAGCCAGGATTTAGCGAAGACCAGTAGCGCGTGTTTTGTTTGTTAATGGTACCATTGAAACAAAACGTTGCCTCATCAGTGAAGAGGATATTTTTATGAAAATTTGCATTTTTCTGAAGCCTATGTGTTATTTCTTCGCAAAATTGCAATCTTCGATCTAAATCATCTTCTAATAATTCTTGAACTATAGAAGGTTTATACGGATGCCACTTCTCCTTTCTTAGAACTTCGTGTGCAGTGGATTTCTTCAAAGTATGTTCACGAGCAATTTGTCGAACAGAAACATGTGGATTTTCCACGACAGCCAACATTATATTCTCCCGTTGTTCATTATTTAGAGCTTTAGGTCTGCCCGTTCTTGAATGATCTTTGACAGAACCTGTCTTATGAAATTTATGCAAAATTTTACTTACAGCAGACTGAGAAATATGGTATTCGGGGTGCACGTTATTAAACAAATCGCAAACTTGCTCCTGTGTTCGGCTTCTGTCTCCATATCCCAGCATCAATATAACTTCGATACGATGTTTTTCTGATAAATGATCCAAAGCAAGTTGTATTTTTGTAACTTTGTTATCCTCACGTTAGTCAAAATGCTTAAATTAATTAAACAAATAACCTTTTGATTCAGTTCGGTTATTAATTGTCATTTCTACGACGCATTTAATTGTTGCAACAAACAAAAGTGTATCACACCGACCATAATGTGACTAGATGATATTGAAAATTTAAAAAACAGAAAGGTAACAAATGAATAAATAAACTTTTAAGCGTTATTCAAACAATTTTTTACGTTTTAATCAAAATTTACTTATGCAATTGTATCAAAGTTTTACATCATGGAAAAGAGAAAAACATTCTTCATCAAATGAGTACAATAAAAAGATACCTTCCATTAAAAAATTGAAGCATTATTCGTTGCGCTTTTGGTTTTTTAAAAAATAGTTATTTGGTATTGCCCTGTATTGTAAAATTAAACACTGAACAACTTTTATGGGTAACATTTTTCCATAAAATGCATATTTACTGAGATATATAGGATATTCCATGCTTTTCGGACACACTGTATATAGGCACTCCAAAAACTATTCAGAGTAAGGATAGGTAGATATCTCACAGACGAAGTTGTGGTTACTAAGCGGTTAAGAGAGGAATGTTCTATATTACCAACCCTCTTTAAAATATACTTTGCAGCAACTTTAAAAAACTGGAAAAAGAAAGTTGGTGGCATGGGTATTGAACTTAGCAACAGATGCTTATACACGCTTCAGTTTGCTGACGACCAGACTGTTATAGCTAACGATAAATATGATATGGAGTACATGATGCGTAAGCTAATAGAAGAATACAACAACTGGGGATTATCGGTGAATATCGGTGAGTAGGAAATGAATCCAGCAGATTAAATTTTGAGAAGGATCAAAAAATATCTTCACATGTCAAGATTACATATATCTGGGCGTTACATCCGACAATACTGGAACCGACACAAAGGAGATTGAAAAGCGAATAATACAATCAAAAACAGTGATTGAATGTCTTAACAACATATTTCGGAATAAGAGTATAACAAAGAACAGAAAATTTAACATATACGAAACCATAGTCAAAAGCACTTTGCTATATGGATCGGAATCCTAGAGGATAAACGAAAAATACAAATAAAAAGTGGAAGGGATAGAAATGCATGCAACGAGAAGGTCTTTATGCATCTCAAGAAAAGAACGAATTAGAAATGAAACAATAAAAGAAGAAGTGGGAATTATTGAAGCAAGACATAGAGAAAAAACAACTAAGGTGGTTTGGTCATATAAAACGAATGCCCGAAACAAGATTACCAAAACAAGTTTTAGAGTGGCAACCAACAAATCGACGAAAAAGAGGAAGGCTCAAACTAGAGTAGCTAATGACCCCACATAAATCTATGAGTAAAAAGAATCTAACACCAGAAGACTGCGATGATAGAAGGAGGTGGAGATTATGGGTCGGATAACGTCGATAAACGTTCTAAACCGACTTATACTTGTATATATACTAATGATTAGATAGCTATACCTAAAAATATGTTATGATTTAGTTAAATTCATTTTAAGCCTGTGATCTATAATTGTGATTGATTGCTACCACTTTCAGGATTTTCGACTCAAAAGTGTTAATGATGTTGAATACAACAGTAGCAGGGCAGTTACGTTTGCCGACGTTCGTAGAACAAAACAGATGTACTAAATCAGACCTGCAATAAAACGTTCACGAAGAACAACAGGCAATTTAACAAGAGGCCGAGAATATATCGAAAGAACGACAAGATCGCCGATCTAAAGAAAGCATGCATAAGAAAGAATAGATTGCTTATAAGAGCAAATAAGAGGGCTCTAACTATGTAGGGCGAGCAAACTCAGCAAGCACTAAGTTGAAAAAAGCAATTTGAAAGCAAACGAGGAAGTATGTAAGACGATTTGTAATGAAATCGAGAATAACATCTAGGGTGCTGGCACAAAAGCTCAATCTACAACCTAAGATAACCTTAGACAAAAATGAGCTTAATCGCCAGCCCTAAAATGTATTCCCTAAGAACCTGACAACTCTTATAAGTTAGACGAAGCAATAACAGAGGAAGAGATAGTCCTAGCTTCAAATAAACTGAGAAGAAATAAGGCGGTGGAGACTGACGGCATTCCGGCCGAGATAGTTATGGCAAATACACACGGCCATTACCTCAGCCAATTATTACATAAACAAATGGCAGACAATATCTTTCCGATAAAATGGAAAGACGCAGGGCTACATTTGATTGAGAAACCAATTAAACAAGGTGAATGCAAGATTTATAGGCCGATATGTATAAGGAAAGCACTTGAAATAAAGAGAGCTCAACTTAACGAGAAGCAATTCGGCTTCCGTAAGGGGAAAATACAATCGACGCCTTGAAAGAAGTGAAAAAGTTTTACAAAGAAGTAAATTCCGGAGATCTGAGAACAAGAGACTTCGGATTCATGATTACCGTTGACGTTAAAAACGCTTATAACTTGGCCCCATGTTAAGAGATAATAAATAAGATAATCAGCAGGAATATACGGAAATGTCTGCTAAATATGGTATGCAGCTATTTTACAGATAGACACCTGATAGTTAAGGTATCCAGGGGAGTCTCTCAGGGCTCTACATCAGGTAACCTCTTCAGGAATATCTTTTAAGACAATGTCCTTCGATTGGAGCAACCAATCGGAGTGACAATCATAGGCTACGCGGATGATATGGCTCTTTTGATTGGAGGCAGAAATCAGGAACAACTAAGAACAAGGACAAACATAGCGCTCCAACGATTCAACAACTAGTTAGAACGCAAAAAACTTAAGCTCGCGCCGCAAAAAACCGAGGCAGTGTTACTAGTTGGGCGCAACTCCATTAAAGAATTAACTGTGGAGATCGAATGGAGATTCTAAAATACCTTGAAGCTTGGGTTAGTAGAAACTCTAAATGGAATGGCACATTAAAAAAATCATGGATAGACCGGAGAGTACCGCGAGTAAATTGGGCAGCTTGATGCCAAATAAGAGAGTGGCATCTGAAGAAAATGCCTCAGTGGCATACTCCATCATACTTTATGCAGCCCCAATATGGGGAGAAATAATTAATGTAATAAAATACAGAGCAATTTTCGAAGGTGTCCAACGTAGACTGATGGTTAGAATAGGGCAATTCTATAGGACAGTCTCTACAAAAGTTCTACAGGTAATGACAAGATCAATCTTAATCGATCTCCTTGTAAAGGAAAGAATGGAAACAAAGCAGGGAGAAACCAAAGCCAAATACAAACTAATGTGGGCTGAAACATTAATAGAGTGGCAGAAGAGGTGGGGTATAAACACTAGGAAAGCATGATAGACAAAGCTCCTAATTCAAAACATTAGAAAACTGGTGTAACTGAAAGTACCAGGACGTCAACTTTCACCTGTCTCAATTTCTGACAGGCTATAAGTGCTTCCAAAATTTTCTGCACGGTATCAAAAAGGAAGAAACTAACACTTTTTGGTACTGCCAAGACAAAGACGATGTAGAGCATACGTTTTTTGTTTTTCTAGATATTGGTACGCAGCTGAATAAGCACACAATAGTTCCAGAAATGTTAGACAAAAAGGAAGCTTGGGGAAAGTGTCCGCATATATACAAAAGATTATGATCAACAAGAAAGAAAACGAACGCCTGAGAACGAACAGAACATTGGGCCAAAGCCTTAAACGTGGCTAAATATAAACTGCAAGGGTGCCAGTTAGAATGAAAGACGAGCAAAAATTCAGTCCACCCATAGGAATTATGGACGTTTCCTGGGGACCACTTGTTTGGCTAGTACATCATGTACGCCAACTACGTCCCGAAAAAAAGTCCAGCTGGTCGACCACGTCGACTAAGACATGAAAGAAATAGATGGTAACAAGTAAAAAGATATAGAGCATGATAGATGGTCAAAGTGAACAACATTTATTGGTACCGAGAGCAGGAATAGCGTAGATCTCAACAAAAATGATTCAGTCTCTCCTTAGTGCGTGGGCCTCATTTGCTACTGTGTGATTGAAGCCGGACGAATTTTGAAAATTCAGTCAAGACAGACGAGAGGATCATCAAACCATTTTCACTTCCAAGAATTCACATTAGCCCAGTAAATTTAGCTCTGAAAAGAGGCTTTAATAAAAAAAAATGTATACCAAATAATTTCGTTTCGACCCTAAAGAGTCTGAATTGTAGTATAAGATCTCAAAATTTTTTTGAACACTCGTAGCAGTTAGACCGTTTATCGTAGAGAAATAATCTTTTTTTTGTTGTGTCACAAATTGTATTAGATTTCACCTTTACTTAAAACATTTTTCTCGATTTTGTTTGTTTCTTTTTATTAGAACCCAGTAAAGTTAGCTTTAAAAAAAGGCTTTATCTCAAAAAAACTGTATACTAAATAATTCCTTTTGGATCTTAAAAAGCTTCAATTGCAGTATAAAATCCCAAAAGTTCAAAAAAATCCCACTGATGCGTTTTTTGAAAAAGCGGGAAAAGCGCAAAAAATTGGCATTTTATGAACGCTCGTAGCAGCTAGACCGTTTATCGCAGAGAGATGATCTTTTTCTGTTTCGTCACAATTTTTATTAGTTTTCACTTTTACTTCAAGCATTTTTTTCGATTTTGTTTAGTTGTTTTCTGTTTTAGTAAATGTGGGAACGGACTTTTGGGATCTTATACTACAATCTAAGCTTTTTAAGGTCCAAAAGGAATTATTCTGTATACAATTTTTTTTGGGTAAAAGCATAATTCTACTGAGCTACATGCTATGCAGGCAAAAAGTGCCTTCACTTAACCAAACTAATATAAATGTTTCGAGTTCTCTTTGATGAATTAACAACCAGAAGTTTTTTTTTATTTAAAGTAACTGAAGCCTTGCATTAGATTATTACAAGAGTTTTGTGCAAAAACCTATTAATTGAAAGAAACAGAAGCATACCGTAGGTATGGACAATAAAGTCTCGCGGTTTAAGTCACACTTAGTACACTAACTATTCACCGACGTGTTATGCTTCATTGTAGTCTATAAAGTGATAATAAGACAGTAATCAAAGGTAAACTGAACTGGAACTGTTTCAATTTTCTAATACAATCATAGATACTTTACTAAGTCTCTATCTCTGAATAACACCATATAGACTGAGGCAAGTTTAGAAATAATGCATGCATAAAACCTTAATCGTAGCTAAATTTTTATAATTGAGCAAAGAATAATGAGCCACTACCTCTCAGCATTGTGGTTAGCCGCTGCTATTTCTTATATCAAGGCCAGTAAAGTAAATCAAACGTATAGTGAAGTTAATTCTGCATTTTTAAATTTTTGTAACGTAACAAAAGGCAGATATCTAGAAAATAAGCAACAACTAATTAAAAAACAACACAAAGAATTCTTACATGAAATAACTTCTTAACTATCCCGAATTTAGGATGCGATGTAAATTTCCTTTCTGAGGGAAATAAAGTTTTTTCCAATAAAAATACATAAATTCTTCGTTTAAAGACAATCCTTTTACGTGTTTATATCTTTTTTTTATGGCTCAATTTTTAAAAACAGCTAACTTAACCATATTAAAGCAGCAGTGTCGCCATTTTTTTTATTTGTTGTCTGACACCATCAATGTTATTCTATTAATATTCAGTTGCTTGCTGTGTGTAATTTACGTAGCATTATTCGAAAAATAAAAGAAAAATAATCAATGAAACAAAAGAATATTGATGTCAAAACAAAAAAAAAATCTGAAGGGCTTAGAAAAGATGAAATCGACATGGATTTAACAAAAAACAGATCCGTATAAAGCTAAAACTGGCTTGGTGTAGTCAAATCAAGGCAACTGTAGAATCGCAACGCGTAGCCTAGATAGACGTATAGAATGGTGGAAAGGAAAAGCAAAAAAAGATTAGAAAAGACGTTACAAGAAAAATAGGCAATTGTTTTTATATTCCCAGTCTACGGGATGTAATAATGTTTTCGTATTTTTCATTGAATAATTTCTTGCGTGATACGCCTACTTAAAATTTAAATTGTTTACGCCAACTATACAGTATACAACGTAATTAAAGTTTTTACAAATTCAAAGGAGTATTAAGACTGGCTATTAAATATTCTGTAATAATAATTTCAAATGAAAATTTTACGATTAATTAACAAAATTTAACGGTACAACGTTGCTTTAAGCTTTATTTTCGAAATTAGGTCACTTCCAAATAATGTAGTAAATGTAAACGTGGAAAAATAAAATAATCGTTTGTTTGCTGTAAACTCGTGTAGTATTAAAATAAATGTTTAAAAACGTTTTTGATTATTAAATGTATACACTGGGGAAAAACCTTTTAATAATTTCACGATCATATTTCAGAATGTTATTTTAATTTGGATTTTTAGTTAGTGAAACGTCAAAAATTGAAAACAATTTCTTATTGGTTAGATTTACTCAATAATGAATTTCATTTTATTTTACATGAAAATTCACTTAGCTGAAATGGAAATGTGAATTTTAAACTAGAATTAAACATTTTAAATATTATAATTAATATACAAATAAATTGTAATTTTATGTACCTAATGTAAAAGTTGATAAAGAAAAAAACTCCTGCAAACTTATTATTGTTTTATTTAATTTTGACTTATTTATTATGCTTTCTAATTTTCTTAATTAGCAAGAAGTAAACCAAAATACAAAATAAACCTACTTCACTCCTTTTTCAATTTAAGAAGAAACTTTGAACGTCCAGAAATTGTCAGTAATCCTTTGAGAGTGAACCGAGTTTTATAATTTAAAAAGTTTTTTGCCAAGATTAAAATTTATATTATATAAAAAAGGAAAAATATTTACGGGAGGTTAACTAGACACTTTCCTTAAAAGTTTTTTTTTTAAAATCCTCACAAATTAAATTTACCTTGGAGTATTTTAATTTTAATAAGTTATTAAAAAAATAATTTTCTCATTAACTGATGTTTTTGATGTGCAAATCTAGTTTTAACAGAACTAACTTTAGTTTTAATGAAATTTCATGTTAGTGGCATTAAGAAACATTTCCGCAGTCATCCTTTATAAGTTATAACTACTGAAGATTAGATTTTCCACTTGCCGAAGTCAATGAATTCAAGGATGAAAAATGACTTTTAAATTTTATGATGAATCTTCATGAATGAAATTTCCGAAGTTAATTTCAAAAAAATGACCCTTCATATCGAAACATTTGTTAATTACCTGTAAAATTTTCACAAAATTCTTCTTAAAAGAAAATTTAAAATTATCCTGGAAAAACAAAATAAAACTTCCTTAAGGTTAAAAATGTTTTTTCCAAACTAACCCGACTAGTTTCTACTCATACGGTACGTTTACGGTTCACATACGAATGTATACCGGAGTCACGCGAGTTCCGGTACCGTATTTCAACCGAACCGTGATTACAGTCTCGGCGTCCCGATATCACTGCCAGCCGTCCGTTCGGCGTCACGACGCTACCACGGCGCACTTTCTTGCGCTACACGCCCCCGCATGCGGTTCTCAACATGTGTATGTATATATGTATGTTTGTACCGAATCTGGGCTGATAGTTGCAGTTTTATTTACAGATCATGGTACATTCATGACTTACAAATTCAGTTCACCCGAGCGGACAAAAAAGGGAAAAATAAAAGAACTCCAACTAAAAACAACCCTAACGTTTCCTCTCTTGTTATCTTATACCGAGCAAAAGGAATTTGCCTTGTCCTTCCCTATGTGACAAAAACGTTATCAGTCCTTCTGAATTGTCACTTGTGTTGAACTCGAATGCCTTTGACGTTACATTGCGTAGGTAGTCGTGATGTCCCCGATTTTAACTGACAAAAGGGATTTGTTGGACCGTAAAAAAGATCCTACCGAGTGGAACTATAAGATTGTCATTCTTGTTTGTTTATTGGATGTTTCGAGGAAGTTAAGACTCTTTTCGATTTCATTTAATAAATTTTAAAAAGGTATTTTGTTTACCGAAACCCTCCCCGGAATCCACAAGCTGTGGAATTATTTAACGCGAAGCGTACACTATATAAATGGCTTTCGATAAATTATTCAACTACAAAAGAAAGTCTAGGTTAGTTAATCTAGCGTTTAATTGTGTAAACTTTCTATCTTTGGAAATTTAAATGGTAGCTCAATTATTGGAGGAAACTTTGTTAGCATATACTTACACGGTAATTCAATGTGCTAACCCTTCAATGTAATTAAGATTATTGAGAAAAGAGAATTTTTGTTTAAAAAAATTCATCAAGACTTTGAAAATGAGAATAGTTAGTGACATGGCTAATAACAGGTGGCTGCATGTTAATTGAAAATTAGATTTAAATGGATTCTGTCTGAATAGGGAACAATGACTTGGTGGTATTCACGGATAATATCTAGTTGTCTAAAAGTTTTAAGATCTTGCAAACTACTTAGAGGCATTTTTCTCAATAGTCATTTTCGTCAGCTAGTAAACTCGCTAAAAGCTAAACCAGTTCGTCACTTTTCTCGTTTAAAAAATTGAAAAACGAAAAGTTCGAGAATTGAAGTTGTTTGGGAGAAGGTCGTGCTGTGTCACTCTTACAACATTCTTCATCTATTACAGAGAAATTTCCTAAAAAAGTTAGAACTTTATTAAAATAACTTTTAGGAAATTTTCTTATCTCGATTTCAATTTGTTAGGAATTACTGCTCTAATTTCTAACCATTTAGCTGTAAGTTCAATGACAAAAACAAAATATTATTAGTTTTTCTGCTGTGCATATTTCTCTAAAATTTTAATTTCACATTTAAATGTAAATTTTCTACGACTTCCAATTTTAAAATCTACGTTTAAGGATTGTGAATAAATCTACAGTTTTTGATGTAAGAATTTAAATTTCAATTCTTTTAATGCTTTACTTAAGACAGTTTCATTTTTGAAAAACTTTTTAAAGCATAATTGACTGATTCGTTATCACTTTAGCAAACCTTAATTAAATTGAGCGAGGCTGCTCACTCGGGTGATAACGCATGAATTATTGATACGAACTCTAAGCCTTCCGGTTAGGTAAATTTACGTCCTTTTGCTTGGCTATTAGAATTTGACATGGTCTTTTGGGGAAAAAATCTGCGACCTATAGACTCAAATGTCAAGTACCACTGGATCAGAATCTCTCTCAAAACTTCAATCTGTTGCGTCTTGACAATTAAATCTACCACATCGAAAGAGGAAGAAGTTTCGAATGCTTTGTAAGGACTTAAGGTATCGCATCTGTCTCGAAGGCTCAATTTATCACATTGAAAATGCTAATGTATCAGAAAAAGCAGAAGTCTAGAATCCTCATCAAATTCTAGATTCTACACAACAACAGAAAAAAATTCTAAAAACAACCTTTATTTAGAGTTCCGTAGCGCATCGAATCAAGAAACAAGAAACAAGCAGGAATGACACAAGCCAGCTTCTAACAATCAGCTTTGATTCGCCAACGTCGACTCAGTAAGGCTGTTCAGTAGGGTGGTAACGCATGAATTAATTGGTTTATGTAAACTTCTACTTCTCTGATTAGATTGAGAATTTATGTTCTTTTGTGTCTGGTGGAGTTCAACATGATCATTCACCTAAAGGATCTTTCATTTACAGACTCAAGAAGTTTTTTTTAAGAAACCGCAACTAAATGATCAAATTTTCTAGTAATGGAAGTGCTGAATATGGTTTGCTGTTTTACAAGGAGCGGAACTTCGGAATCCATCTCGAAAGTTTAATCTACCGGTCGGTATCCATCATGATCATTTAATCTACCGTATCGTAGCAGAAAGAAGAAATTCCAAGCCGGCCGAAAAGAAGTAGAAGCTTAGGATTTTTACCGAATTCTAGTTTTTGCACAACATTAAAAGAAATCCCAAATAAAATCTACAGCTGCATTACTCCCGAAAGCTTAACTTACCACATTGCAAAAAGCAAAGCTCGGAGTCCCTCTATATCGGATTGAGGAAGTACAATTTAAAGTCTGTATCACATTCAAGTTTCCGCATAACAGCAAAAGTAAATGTCCCACAAAAAACTTTTCCTTGGTGTTTAACAACGCAACAAATCAAAGTAATAGAAATAAGAAGTGGGTCAAGCTATCTCAGAGCTGTTTACCAATACTAATTGTTGTAAATACAAGCTTTCGATTCTATAGAAAAAGGAAACTATGATACAATAAAATTAATCATTAACATTCCTGTAAGGCTTCTCAGTCGGGTGGTAAGGCATAAATTAATTAAACAACGCTAACCCCAAACTCTCTGATTACGTTGAGAATTTACGCCTCTCTTCTTCCAGTGATTCAATCTACCACATCCGAATCTGCCTCGAGGGTTAGCTTATTATATTACAAAAAAACAAAATTCCAATTCTGTTTCTACTGCATTGCACGAAGTCGACGTTTAGAATCTCTATTACAGACTCAAGTTTCTGTATAACACCCGAAGCAGTAATCAAATATCTGAGGGTCAAAAGAAATGAGTCAAGCTATTTCAAAGCTATTCTCCAATATTAATTGTTGTCAATTATAGTTTTCTGTTTTATTTAAGAAAGAAATTAATACAGTTATTCAATCAATAATATTTTCTAACAATGTTTTGTTTCACTACTACCTTGCCAATCTTTAATTAATTGATTGAGTGAGTGAGGCTACTTAGTCGGATGGTAACGCATAAAATAATTAATTTATGCAAATTATAGAAGACAGTAAACAACTATTGTTTATGAACAGGCAGGTTTACAGCGAACGTATAGAAAAGAGCTATCTACATCGATAGATACTTAGATACTGATTAACAAATTAAAACTTTTTTCTGGTTCCTAGTTACAAATAAATGACTCTGAATCATGCTGAATCCAAATCTGATTTGGGTTTATCCATAGCACGTATAGTTTCTGAGAAAAACATGATTTTGTTTCGAAATAAAACGCTAAAGTAATTAGATGCATTTTATACTACAGCTCGACCAACCTCTGAAAAGTCCTGAGTGGGCGTGTACGGGGGAGCTACATGCCGACCAAGTACACTCGCATCCAAAAAATCTTCCGGCGGGAAATCTGAAGAAAACTAAACACCGCCAATAACATGTAATAGATTTAAGACAACTTTTTGTCAGTTAATGTACTCGAGTAAAATTACTATTCTGATTGGTCGACGTTGTTTGTTATTGAAATTAATTCACATATTTTCCGGGGATTTTCTGAGGTTGGTCGCGCTGTACAAAGTGTACATACAACCAATTCAAATATTTTATTTAACAGTTTTCTTTTGTGTAATGACGTATTAGAATCTTCTCTAACCAGTAACCAAAAGTAATCTCCCAACATGTTCGAATTCCATCTTCCCTGGTACCGGTTTTCCAATGTTAAAAGGTCCCTATTCTCATTACTTACAGCTCCCAAAGTGTCTGGGAAAAAATCCAAATGGGAATGTAAATAATGCATCGTAAGCGACATATTACATCCCATTTTACGGTAAGCTGTCAACATTTCGTCGACGAGGTTTTTGAAATTTTTCGCTTTGTTGTTGCCCAAAAAGCCCTTTTAGACAGATTTGAAACAATTCCACGCCACCTTTTTTTTTATAGAACCGCATTGAAACCGCTGTCACTCGTTAATTGCCGAATTTGGGGATCCACAAATATGCCGTCCTTTATCTTAGCTTCGCTGATTTTTGGAAATTTTTCTTTATGTACTAAAAGCCTCTTCCGTCACTGTCCATACCTTTTACAAAATTCTTTATCAGCCCTAACGTTATATGCAAAGGGAGCAAATAGATATTGTAACGAGCCATCTCCCGAAGTCTCGAACGGACTTGGCGTTACCGCTCGAATATACCGGAGGAGTCTGGAACAGTCCGATCGTCGAATGTGCGAGAGAAGGCGCGAACCTTCTAGGCTCATCGAGAGGAACGAGGAAACGTATATAAGCGGTAGCATGAATAGCGCCAAATAGTTCTGCGGTAAATAACCGCGTGTAGTTACGAACGAAATAAATGTAATTAGTGATAAATAAATTATACTGTACATAAATAAATTAATAATTTAGTGTAAATAACTACTGGAAATAAATTGTAATAAACTAAGTACAAATAAAATATCTACAAGGCTTTTATGTAAAATATTTTTTTCTTTCTCAACTATCTGCCTACTTGGCCAACTTTTCACAATATAATGCTGCGATTTAGCACGACTATCCCACTTGCACAAAAAGCGACTGTCCTCTGTAAATACCAGTTGCATTTCTAATAACAAAGCTATAACTTTCAAATCTCCACAGATCTTTCACTTCTATCGTTTATAGCCTACACTCGTTAAAAGGCATTTTATAGTTTCATAAGATTCCTTTGGGTGAACTGAATATGCAATGGGAGCAGAAGGCAATGCGTTGCCATTGTGCAATAAAACTGCTTTCAAACTAAATTTATATGCATCAATGAACTTTTGCCATTCTTCTGGTTGTATTTACGTCCAAAAACAAATCAACAATATCGACATTTTCTTCATCTGATCCTTTAAATGTTCCTGGTGGCACAGGAACTGGAAGATCAGTACAATGGACAACGGGTCTTATCGCCGATGTTAAATTAGGATACACGACAGATTTTGTATTTTTTGCAGAGAAGCCTGCTATGGTTGTTATGCAGAAGTAACAATCAGTTAGATGATCCTTTTGTTCCCTCCATATCCTAGGTACTGCGAAGGGCATACATACACGGGAACCTTTTATCCATTGTCGAAAGTGATTTGCACAAGAAACACAACCAATATGTGGTGCCCATTGCTTATCTTGATCTCCAACTTGACATCCAAAGTGCAGACGATAAGCTCTTCTTATTAGCGCAGTAAAACATTGTTTTTGTGTTTAGCATTAAACTCTCCACAAACGTAACTAAAACTGTCCGGATCGTTCGCACATTTACGGGACATGAAACCAAACCTAATAACTACAAGAGCAACAGTTGTAACGAACAAATGGTACATTCCAATGTGCAACAGACGTTGTTTGTTATACAGGATGATTCCGAAATAAAGAGTATCCTTTTAATAGGTGATAAGTAAGGCTAAAAGAAGACAAAAAATGAAAAAACGAAGTGGCTCCGTGAAAGTTGAAAATTTTGACAATTTTCCTAAATATTAAAAACTGAAGCCGTCTCTGGTTAGAAAAAGAAAAGTGTTTCTTGTATTGTCGCCTTAAAAAGTGAAAGTTAAGGAGATTTACGGTGTTTTTAAACCCTTGTAGTGCAAGAACGAAAATTTACCAGACATGCCTATTTTCTTGGAACTAATAGTGCAGCTTTAATAGCACAATGAATAATAAATGCCATCATAAGCTAACCCCTGGACATTTTACAACTTTCCCTTCTTAAATCTGAAGTATGTTT
>VTPC01007101.1:11004-24911 GCA_011009095.1 Ignelater luminosus
TTTTTTCATTTTTTGTCTTCTTTTAGCCTCACTTATCACCTACTAAAAGGATACCGTTTATTTCGGAATCACCCTGTATAATGGAACTTCGCGTTACATCCATAACAGTTTACAAAGTCATTATCTGCAGGCAGTGAATCACTGCATTTTTCACACATAAGAACCATTTTCACTTTTATTCGAAATAACAAATTGGGAAATAGATTTGAATAATCAGAGCGATTTAACATACATCCGATCCACTACGCGTCAACACATTTAAAAACTACGATAATGGATGAAAGGTGGTTAAAGACATGGCGATGAATGATAATTATAGTTCTTGAATAACTTGTTAGATAAAGTTCACTTCTGAAGGATGATCGTTGCTTGTATGTAGTTCAAATTTTTCGATACTGGCAAAGTTAAGCATTTTGCTGAAGTAACATACAAATAGTTCAAATCAATCGTTTAGAATGATGACTGTTTGATGCTACTTATTCCTGTACTTTCACACGAAGCTTTTTTATCTACCACATTCCGTATCCACTTTAAAACTTAAATGGTAAGTAATTACTTAAAATTACATCCTTGTGCAGATAGTTTTTGACCGACCACCCAAAAATAAAATGGTCAGAGATCGAGAACGAATGATCAACAGGGATTTTGTGGATGATAAGTATTTACTTTTGTAGACCAGTAAACAAGTGCGAACGAATACCGTATAACTACTTTTTCCAAGCAATTATATTATAACTAGTAATTACTAAACTAACTAGTTGTGGCTTTGGGCATGAGCAAAAATAAAAAAATAATATAAATACTTCAACTTAGATGTGTACAATAGCAGGTTTAATACCCATAAAGTTCAGAACATGGGTTTGACAATTGTCTTTTCTTTTATATTTTTATTCAGAATGTTACTTGGAAAAATATCAAAAACTGTCAATTTTTTCAAGAAAGCAACTTTTAGCAAAAGAGATAAGACCCAGGAAAATTTATTTCAAATTCAAAACAAACATTATGACCAGCCAAACCAATAAATACATTCAAAACGAAACAACCTTTTAATAATCTTGTCAAAGACTATAAGAAAAGTGTTAATAATTTAATAACATTTGGAGAATCTCAATCGGTTTAGACCATGGTAGTACCTATCAGTGTTCAAAAGGACTAAAACAAAATCTGTAACAGAAAAATTTCAAAGGCTACGGCAACATCAATCTTCATTATCAGCTAACCTGATGAGTGGATTGCTCCCTCTTCAACCTGAAGATTTTCTAGACTAAGGTGTCAGGACTCTTAAAACCAAAACAAAAATTCCAGTCCTAAATTTCTACATTATGAGATTCGATCGTCAAACTGAAAAGAACTATCTTAACGTGAAATATCTAACTATAGACCTCGATTACAACATGCACAACATTGACAAAAAATAGAAACACGTTAGAGTTGCTCTACCCGCCAAGAACAACACCAAAATATTGGGAAAACGCAAAATGAAAGACTAGAGTAGCAAAGTGGAAATAAACGAAGAGGTTTGGGATATTTAAACACAGTGGCTTAGAAACAAAAGAAACAAAAAGATTACGGGCACAAATAGGACTAGACCTAGACCTAGACTGGGAAAAAACAACTGAGTCTAGCCCTAAAAGAACCCACTATAATGTAAACCCAACTCACAAACAAACCCGTACTCTGCTTTGCTGAAGTCTCTAGTCGAGTCGATATGATCAATGAGAAAAAAAGACGTACAAAGCCCACCTAAAATCTTATTTTTGTCCTATGTAAAACAAGGAAAAAGACTATATAACTGTGCCTTTAGCCTATTGAAATCTGCCCCCTTCCAGTTAAATGGAGAAAGCTAACTCTCTAATGTAAGTCTAATTTACTGAACTAGCTATAATCCGTTTGGCTCAGTACCTAATATTTATAAAGGTCCGTTTTCTGATTTATAATCAATAGTTCTTTTTCAGCTTACTATACATTTTAAAACTTTCAGCCTGGCCTGCACCAAGCTTTAATTGCCCATCCATTTTTTAGCTAAAAGTCTAGACGTTTGCTTTCTACAGTTTCTTAAAAGCTACTTTCACTTCTGCTTCTAAACAGTTCCTAAAAAGCGTTACTTGGCACAGAACATCTTTTTCTACTGTAAAAATCTAAAAATGGTCTTCTTTCAGAGGAAATACAACGACAGTTATTAGACGCAGATGTAAAAGCAATCTTCACTATCACTGAACTGTGGAACATTGCCAAAACTGCAGTGAGTTTCACTAAGAAGAAGATTCCAATAATAAATATAAAATCTCAGGTAAAGCTCCGTTTAGCAAAAAACAAAAAAACTACCATACTAATTTTATTAACAATATTTTTATTAACAAGGAAAATTCAGCAGCACTAGAAGGTGCTATCTGTTTTAAAGAATTGGTAGATTCAAAATGTGATGCAGAAGATCTAATCTTTGAGTCTGAAAACGACACCATAATAATGCCGTATTCTAGTGGAATTACGGGCTTACCAAAAGGAGTAGAACTAACACATCGTAGTGTCATTGCTTGGATATGTCAAATCAACAGCTACTATTTCAAACAAACCGAAACCACTACAGGTAGGTACTCTTACATTTAAAATAAATAATTTAATTCTAAATATTATGCTTGCAGACACCCATCAGGATTTAATTCCTGCAGTATTGCCTTTCTTTCACGCATATGGTTTAGGAATAATACTCTTAGATAAACTTTTGAACTTATCGAAGTTGGTTTCCTTACCATATTTCGCTCCTGATTTGTACGCTAGTTGTTTACAGAAACATAAACCTAATATCTTGTTTGCTGTACCGCCTTTAGGTAAAATTTGAAATTATGTTAGAATTACATTAACTAAATGATTTTTCAGTAACTTTCATGACGAATAATTCAATGATTAAAAAAGAGTACTTTCAATCAGTTCGCGCTGTCTATTGTGGTGCAGCTCCATTAAGTGCCTTAGATGAAAAAAGATTTATGCAAAAATTTGGAGAACATGCTGATATTCTTCAAGGTAATGAAGTAGTGTACATAGGCCACAAGTAATACTGATTCATACTTGTACATTATAATTATAGGTTATGCTTTAACTGAAACGATAGTTTCAATTATAACCAAGTTAAAAAAATCCCAATTAGGTCTGTCTGGTTCAGTAGGAGAACTTGTTCCAAACATTACTGCTAAAATAGTTCCGGCTGACAACCCACTGGGTGAATCGCTTGGTAGTCATGCAGTTGGTGAATTACTTATTAAAGGGCCACAGGTTATGAAAGGGTATCATAACAAACCAAAAGAAACAAATGATGCTTTTATTGATGGATGGCTGCGTACTGGAGACTTGGTTTATTACGATGACAATAAAATGTTTTACGTGGTAGATCGTCTAAAGGAACTAATTAAAGTAAAAGCGTTTCAAGTGGCTCCCGCAGAACTGGAAGGAATCTTGAGAAGCTACCCAGATGTTGATGACGCTGCGGTGATTGGTGTCTCTCATGCCACTTATGGAGAAGTTCCAAGAGCATATGTTGTACCAAAGTTAAATACAGAAATAGATGTAGAGAAATTACACGGGTTTGTTAACGAAAAGGTTGCTGAATTTAAACAAATAAAAGGTGGTATCACAGTTATACCAAGCATACCAAAGACCCCATCTGGAAAAATTTTAAGAAGAGAGTTAAAGGTACTGTACAAAAAGGAGAGTAAATAAAAATTAACTTCATTTTATTATTTTTCGATGTTCTTCTATTTTGTATAGTAATTTTGTAAACATTTTGAAGTAAAAATCTTTAAAATTTGGGGAAAAGTTATTTTATTGCTGGTTATAAAAGATATATGGTGTGTCTCAGTATCAATTTTGTTCCTATTATGAATGTCAAGGATACCAAATTAAAAGACAGCTTTTGCAGAACGAAATAGTCAATCTCAAGAATCTCAGTGTAGGTTGCTCCTGTCGTTTTTAAATACAAAGTAAAATTATATTTCCGGCCATGAGAAATACTTATTGCGACTGTAAAGATTCCAATTGGAATCACCTGTGATAAATTTTCCACAGATGTGAATAACAGATATGCATCCTGCAATCCACAGAGTATATTCTTGGCGTTGTGAAGGCGTAAAATATTTAATAAGACTCGATATTACGTTTCAAGAATTTAAATCGCAACAGCAATGATGGAATTGGAGGTGAAGCTTGGTCAATCAGTAGAGAATAATGGTTGTAGCTAGCTCTGATTTTGAAAGAAATATCGATAGGTAATAAAAATTTTCTGCAATTTCTTACGCATTCTCAATGACAAGTATTGTAAGGATTCTATGGTATTGTGTCGGGTCATGACTGAACTTTAAAATAATAGAAGGCCATGTTTTGAAACAATTTTTTAATGAGCAACTAAAGCCAAATTGCATATACGTAACATCCTTAAGAAGGTTCTTTTAAGAAAGTTAATTCAGGGTGGAGTCTAATGGGTTACCGCAGGTAAACGATGGGAGGACATACATGACACGAGTTCGTATTTAATTCGTCTTTTGAAGGGTGGAATTCGACTCATGTTTGTAATATGCGAACTCTTTTAAAAGGTTAATGGAGAACGAAGTTTGATGCATCTTCGCATTTAACATTTTTAGAAGGTTGATGTTGGGCAAATTGGGCCACCTTAGATGAACCGTTGGAGGTCATGGCCTGACTTGCGTTTGTAATTAGCTCCCTTAGAAAGTTAATGGCACACCTCAGGTGGTCCTTTGGAGGTTATGGCTTGACCTGTGTTCGTAACTAGCTTTCTTATATCCAGTTAAGCTAGGGAATTATTGACATGGATACAACTATGAAAATAGCAACAACTGTATCATCGCAAGCGGTCATACCTGTTTCTACTGCAATTCCAGTAGAGAAGGTAGATCATTCCGTGTTTGCATTTAACTTCCTTAGAAGATTAATGAACTGAGAGGCCCGACCTTGGGACACGGCAAGTGACCTTTTGAAGTCTCCCCAAAATATGAATTTTTGTCTTTTATTTATTGTACAGATTAACCACAGTATAAATTTAGAACAACCTTTATATATTTCCTATTTGGAAATATTTATGTTTAAGAACTGATAAGTCGTTTCATTCATTCTCATTCCTTGGCGTTCCTATTAGATGGCGCCTTAGTATTTTCATGATGCTAATGTTGTAGTTTATTTGTATATAACCAGTAGCGGGAAATCATTCATTTCCGTGTTGAGCGTGTAGCGAGACAGTCGACCGAAAGTCGAGCAGCCCGGTACGGCGAAGATTACGGAAGAGTTCTCCAGCTCCTACTCCACAACCTACATTTCTCAGCTCCACCAAATTGGTCTGTCTGAGGGCGGCCGACCGTGACCACCCACATCCACCACAGGTTCTGAGCTTGGGGCTCTTCAGGCCCACTTCTTCCTGGAGATTTTTCTGCTAGCCATTGCCACGTGATTAATCCCTATTTCCATCCATCCTACCATCTTTCCAAATCCTCCCGCAGCGCGAACTGTGGGGGGCTGTGGTTCTGAAAAAAACCCTTTTAAGCATTACAGCATACCTAAATCCCTTTCATCCTAAATAATCACCACCACCACCAGCGACCACCAACATCAACTATCAACCGCCGCCGACAACTCAACAACTCATCCAGTCAAAATTCACCACCACCAAAGTCTCAGAAAATCTGCCAAGGCCAACAACATCGTTAATAGAAATTCTTGAGGGCCATTCAATTCAAGCCGACTTCACTCCCCTGCCGTCCAACGAAGAATTCCGAAACGGTACCAACCTGCGTCACCAGCACCGGACGTGAGTTGCATTCAACTGTCAACACTCTCCTTCATTCGAGGCTGAAGAGAAGCCGTATGGCTTTTAAAGCCACTCTGCGCCTCGGCGTGGCACCTTTCGATGATAAACAAATAAACAAAGGCAAGTATTGACCAGCAGGTAAAACAATTATACACTCGATTCTTGGGAGACGCAACCACAAAACCTAAAAAAATCCGTAATCTTCCACGCCTTCCCCTTCCCATCTCAACTCTGTTTTCTGTTTCAGGTACCACCGGAGGCCAATTACATGCCGGAGACCGAGAAGATCAGGATTCCTGCAATGACGGGTTGTGGTGCACTCATAGTATGAGTGGGCGCACTCGGCGTGGTTGTCCTTACATCAGCGATGACGGTGAAACCGACGGAGAACTGGAGACCGAACCGACGACCGAGCCGTCCTACCGGACCTCCACACTTCCACCCTGGCCGGATACGTTGCGGAAGATTTTAAGCGGAAGTTTGCAAATAATCATCTTATCCCATCTTTGACCGCGTGCAGCAGCGTTCACCAACCAAATACGTCTTTTCCTCCTAGGCCAAAAAGGCATACGCTTACAGTGGCCTCTGCTACTGCGAAGCAGCAGTAGGAACAGTGATGATTTGACTTTGACTTGATTTGGCAAGCGTTGACTCTTTCATTATCCTCCACTGATGAGTCCAAAGAAGGACGAAACAATCGTACGGAGGTATGTTAGTCAATGCTTGCACGAGTTTTTGACCAGGCGCATAACCAAACTTCACATATGTTGACAGTGACGTTAAGTTGATTTTTATATGGTCAATGTTTAATATTTCAAGTAATTTGTTATCCAGAATAGAGTATAATGTTTCATCATCCTGAATGTGTCCCATCTTCCTATAAAATAAAACAGCAGCCTTCACTGCTGAAAAAAATCAGTAGCCGTAGATAAAATACCACATGAGTATTATCGGTGTATACACGTTTTTGTTTCTTAAAACACTATCTAGTATGATTGTGTATCGAGATTATAATGTACACTGAAATGATGTTCTCATTTAAATGGTTTATTTTTCAGGGTCGGATTTGCCCAATTTAGCCCGGAGTCTGTGAATATTCTGGCTTCTTATACATGACAACAACAATGAAATACTTATTTTTTGACTTGTGCAGATGGGATTTTGGATTTCGGCACTACTTGCACCCCCTAAACTGATTTGGCCTTGAAGTCTCTAGAAAGACTAATGGTAATTTTTTCCAAAACTACGAAATGTGTGAAATACTAAAATGGTTGTTATTTATCTTTTTCTTTATTATATTTTTTTTTGTTAAACAGAAAAATACACACGAACTGGAGTATTAGAATTGTAATTTTGGTTATCGTTGAGTAGCGGCATCTGAATTCTTAGAGTGGTATTAAGATAGGAAACTTAATTTATAGGCTTATCAGTAAAATTGTAATATTTTAGTAAAAACATACATCGCGTAACCTTCGGCGCGCTAAAATAAAAACAATACTGCTGTATTTTACTTTGTTGTTTTACTTGTTATAATTTATTCAATAATTATAAAAAACATCGTTTAATTTAATAACACTTAAGATATGCGAGATGATACAAGGACATCTTTCTATTTTATTTTATCTTTCCGTTTCAAGTATGCATAAAAATAAAACGAGCGCTTTTGGAAATCAACGCCACGCATCGTGAAATAAACAAATAAAGTAATGCGAAGTAGGAGTGGACGCTTAAAAGTACAGTTATATCAATCTGAATTAATTCATAATAGTTCTTGCGGTTGTTGAAGTGTTTAACTCGCTAACAATATGAGCTCTGTAATTTTAAAGAGGTTATTAAAATATAAAATCTCCAGCAAATATTGTGGAATTATAATAAACAAACGCAACTTCGCAAGTCACTCCGATACTAATATAATTAAATCTGCTTTGCCAGATATAGAAATACCCAACGAGCCCATCCATCAATTTATTTTCAAACATTTTAGTAAATTTCCGCACAAAGTAGCTGTGGTAAGCTTTTCTTCTTTATCTTGCTTATTTTGACATTTTAGTATTTGTGTTTTCGATAGGAATGTGGTTTAACTGGTAGGAAGTATACTTACGAGGAACTGCGCATAAAATCAAGGAATCTAAACAAGTCGTTAAGAAAAAAATTAAAATTACAAAAAAGAGATGTTGTTGCCATATTACTTCCAAATATTCCTGAATATCCTATATGTATGCTCGGATCTATAGAAGCTGGATTAACAGTAACAACAATAAATCCTGCATATACTTCTGGTAAGAACATTAACAATAATATCGTACCAAAAATTTATGCAAATACAGCCATATAGTATTTTTAGTTTCCTGATGAATGATAATTTGATTATTTTTGAATAACAAGTTAGATTGTATTGTATGTATATATACAACAGAGGTTCAAATTTCAAGGACGATCATTTACATGTCTTTAAATCAGCTAATTATAATTAAAATTCGTTTTATCATAAATTAGTAAGCTATGCAAAGTGCTTTACGGCGTGACTGCAAAGTATTCTCTCTACTCAACTACAGGGTGTCTTCAAAATAAAAACAATAAATTAACGCATGCTCTAAATCAGTAATGGGCAACCAAAGCTCAAATCAGACCAGGTCCGGCTTAAATTGTCAAGAATTAGAAAAAGATGGTAAAAATATAATTGGAGCGAAATTCATGGGCGCCAGTTACTGGTAATGTAGGTTTCGCAATAAACTTTGATGCCTTGACTGGTAATAAATTTATTTAAAGAGTAAATAATAATAAAACACAGGAAAAATAAAAGTTTATTATATTTAACCAGGTAAGGTTTTTTGTCGCTCGTACAAAACAGAAAAAGCAACACTTTTGTTGTTGGTCAAATTTATACAAGCTAATTCACTAATTCTCAAAAAAATCAAGAATCGTAAAGGATTTGTTGCTTCAAGGAGTTAAATCTTAATTTCTTATTTACGTTTCAACCAATAAGAAATTTTTATTAATTGATCATTCTTCTATTTCCGCTTGGCGCACGTAGCTTGCTAGATCAATTTGCAAATTTTAATTTCTCTTCACAACTAAATTGCATGATGATTCTACACAAAACAAAAATATTTTCAAAAATGAAACGGAGTTCCATGACGCACGAGCCCCACTGTCTGACAGCTAGAGACAAACTCTGCAACTTTGTATAATCTGATGACCTTGTACTAAAAGGGTTGAAACATATATGCTAATTTTGTTTTAGAGGAAATAAAGCGACAGTTATTAGATGCTGATGTAAAAGCAATCTTTACTATTAGTGGACTGTGGAATAATGCCAGCGCTGCAGTGAACCTTACACAGGAGAAGATTCCAATAATAATTATAAAGTCTCAGGTGGTTACTCTTAATTCACTTGTTATTCTTAATTCAAAAATTTATTCATCAGGAAAATCAAGATAATCCAGACGGTTCTATATATTTCGAAGAATTAGTAGACTCAAGATGTGATATAGAAGACTTAGTCTTAGAAACCGGAAACGATACCATATTAATGCCATATTCTAGTGGGACTACGGGTTTACCAAAAGGTGTAGAACATACTCATAGCAGTATCATTTCTACAATATGTCAAATCAACACCCCCTATTTCAGACAATCTGAAACCACTACAGGTATATTTATATCTAAAATACGTAACTTATTACAAATATTATATGCTTACAGACACCCATCAGGATGTAATTCCTGCAGTGTTACCTTTCTTCCACATTTATGGTTTAGTAGTGACGCTCTTTACTAAACTTTGGAACTTATCAAAAGTGGTTTCCTTACCACATTTTACGCCCGAATTGTTTGTTGGTTGTCTCCAAAAGCACAAACCTAGTATCTTGTACACTGTACCGCCGTTAGGTAAAAAGTAATTCTTTTTTCTAGAATTACACTAAATTAAATAATTTTCCAGTGACCTTTATGACAAATAATGCTATGATTAAAAAAGAATACTTTCAGTCAACTCGCACTGTTGTTTGTGGTGCAGCTCCATTAGGTGCTTCAGATGAAGAAAGATTTACAGAAAAAGTTGGAAAGCATGTCAATATACTTCAAGGTAACAATGTAGTTTGCAATATCCAAATGAAATATTGATTGATATTTGCACATTATAATTACAGGTTATGGTTTAACAGAATCATGCGTTACAGTTTTCACAACCCCATCAAAGAAATCTGAACTAGGTCTTTCTGGTTCGGTAGGAGAACTTCTTCCAAACATTACCACAAAAGTAGTTCCTCCAGATAACCCAGAAAAAGAACCACTTGGTCCTCACAAATTCGGTGAATTACTTATTAAAGGACCACAGGTTACGAAAGGGTATCTTAACAAACCAAAAGAAACAAATGAAACCTTTATTGATGGATGGATGCGTACTGGAGATTTAGTATATTATGATGACAATAAAATGTTTTACGTGGTAGATCGTTTAAAAGAACTAATTAAAGTGAAAGGATTCCAAGTGGCTCCTGCAGAACTGGAAGAAATTTTGAGGAGCTATCCAGATGTTGATGACGCTGCAGTGATTGGTATTCCTCATGTTACTTATGGAGAAGTACCAAGAGCATATATTGTGCCAAAATCAAATGCCAAAATAGATTTGGAAGAATTACATACGTTTGTTAATGAGAAGGTTGCTGAATTTAAACATTTAAAAGGAGGCATTACCTTTACAAAAAGTATTCCAAAGACTGCATCTGGAAAAATTGTAAGACGAGAGTTACAGAGACTATATAAGAAAGAAATTAAATAATACTTAATTGCTTTATTGTTTTGATGTAGAGTTTGAGTTTATGTTTTTAAGAGAGGGATATATGCAATTGTTTTGTAATCATCTTGAAGTGAAACTTACTGAAAATCTTATTTTGCTACTGATTGTAAGACATTATAATGCAAGTGTAAATACAAACCGGCCATGTTTGCATAGAACAGCCGGTTTGCATTAGACTTGCAAACCTACAAACAATGCTACCTACCTGCCGTTGCTGCTGTAGATGCTCTAATTATTATTTTATTATTAATTACTGTGTACAGAATTCTACTTTTGTCTAACAACTGATACAATTTACCGTACGTAGTTTGTAACGTACATATAAATAACTGTTTACACAAATATACCTAGTTTATAACAGAAATACAATAGTTATTTTATTTACACTGTTAATTTGATTTTTACCACCGACAGTAGAGCATAATTTAGTACTATCTATGTCTTCGCATAGGGAATCAGTGGGAGGTAGATATTATAAATATTGTAAAAAAGGTAATGCGATATTTATTGCACAAACAGTGTGATGCTAACTTTAATATTTACTTTCTTTCAAACATTGTTCAAATGAAATTAGCTCTAATATTCTCTGAATTTCCTTAAACCTAACACCCTGTAAGGATTTAGTGAAAATATCTACAGGTTGGTTTTTTCTATCCGCATGGTAAACGTTAATCTGAATCTATTGTATTTGCATATATTTCCACTTACAAAATAGTACGTGTCCTCAATATGCTTGGACGGCTTTTGAAACTCTGAGTTTTTGATTAATATGGTGGCGCTTACGTTGTCGATTTGAAGAAACAGGACCAGTTGTAGCTCATTCACTTCACTAACGAGGCGTTTCAGCTATTTGACTTCTTTGGTACCTTCACTGGCTGCGACGTACTCGGCCTCAAAAGCGGGGAGTACAACGCTTTTTTTTCTGATTTATACAACTGATAGCTGTATCAGCTTTCATTCGTACAACCTGTTGTTCAGTTTGCATACTCGCCTGGTTTAGTCATCAAAGCTCTCAGGTTACTTAATAAATACCTTTTCTGCAAGGTCACCAAGTAGAAATGTTGTCTTCACACTAAATTACATCAAATGAAGTTGTTCAGATGCAGCCATGCTTAGTACTATCCTGACAGTGTCAAAACGACTCACTGGACTGAATGGTTTCTCGTAATCGATCCCATGTTTTTGTGCATATCCCTTTGCTAGCAGTCTTGCCTTAAATTGTTCGATTGATTCTAACAGGCTTTGTCTTAATTTAAAACACCAAACGGTCTCTTATTAATTTATGCCCACTTGGTCAATTCACAAGATTCCAGATGTTGTTCTCATTCAGCGATGCATTGCACACTTCCAGTTATCCAATTCATTGGAATTAATCGTTTTGGCTTACGAAAGAACCAGTAAGTGTTTTGCAAACAATACATAGTCATGCAGGTAGGATGGTTTCTTTAATACTTGATTGCTTACGGCTGCACTTCCATTCTTTATAACTTCTGCCTCTCTATTTGTTGCAACACCTTCGACTGATGCATTGCGTTCCTGTTTGTATATTTCAGAAACTTCCTCTAGAATACGAACCTCTTTTGAAGGTTTAATGGTTTGCAACTATAAACGATATATTCTTTATCGAATACCAAGTAACCATGACAGAGTTTGTACTTGTACTTCTCTTTCTTTCCACAAAATATTTTCACACGTTTTTCTTATTTCACTTTCTTCCGCGTTGTTTTGGCGCGTGAAGAAATTGCTCAGTACCAAAGAGATTGTTTTATCTTTGACCGTAATTTACAGAATGTCTTTCGTTCGATTTAGAAGCCCAAGACTTTATAGGTAAATTCTTAGAATGAATCATCACAGGGGCGCTTTTTAAAAGGGTGAAATTTTCTCTTTCAGCAGTTTGGTTGTGTTCTGTTAACACTGACTTCACACGTGCATTGTCAAACTCCTTTTTATCGTCGCACCAAAGTTCTTTCATTTAAATTGGTTTTCACACATTCTGCTACTTCCGACTTGAACTTTATGAAGAACACAAGTCTAAATTTTGTATAATAATTCTTGAAACACACAAAGTACATAGCACCATCTATCGAGTACTCTTGCATCTGTCCGCATGAATGAGTTACCCGGCTGTAGTTGCCGTGTCTTTGCGAGCCCTTTGCAAAATTCCTCATCTACTTTGACTGTGTATAGCATATTGTTCTAAACACGTCTTCACGTTACTGCAATGTATTTGTCGTTGAAGCAACAAAAACCTTTTGTATAACTTGCATACTGGTAATTTTAATTTATACAACAAAATGAAGAATCGGCGTTGGTTACACCTCGCTCTTGTCCTATTATGAAAGGATATATCAACAGATTTTGTAAAATAACAGCAAATTCTAAAATTTTGTATTTTATAGAACTCAAAATTGATGCTTTTGCCATAAATCTTATTATTGGCAATGCTGTACAAGCAATCTGAGCCGAATTGTATTTGAAGTTTTTTATTGAATAAATTATCGCTGTGAATCACTGTTGTCATTACTAATCTATCATAATTTTAGTTTCTCATCGGAACTATTATTGGTAAGCAATGGAGTTTAGTTTCAACGAATATGCCAATAGTTATGTACTGGGTTTGTGAGGTTTGCAAAGGAAAAAAAGCAAAAGCTGAATACTTGGACCTCACTTTTTACCACAAAACGCCTGAACGGAGAAAATTATTTTTAATTTATTAATGAACTGATTTTCTACGCAATCTGCGAAATGGACTGATCTGGATGCATGATGGAGCACCAGCTCATTAGGTTTGGGAACCGGCACGGATATTTTCCGGCATGCACGTAAGATTGGGGTTTTGACTATGCTTAGTCCACAATATCATGCAGTAACATAATATTGAACTGGTTATAACCAGTCATCAGCGAGAGAGCTTGTTAGATGTTAAATTAGAGGTTAGGTTAGAGGTTGGGTTAAAGATTATGTTAGAGGTTAGGTTAGAAATTAGGTTAGAGGTTAGGTTAGAGATTAAGTTAGATGTTAGGTCATAAGTTAGGTTAGAAGTTATGTTAGAGGTTAGGTTAGAAGTTATGTTAGAGGTTAGGTTAGAGGTTGGGTTAAAAGTTAGGTTAGAGATTATGTTACAGGTTAGGTTAGAGATTAGGTAAGAGGTTAAGTTAGGTTAGAAGTTGGATTAGAGGTTATGTTAGGTTAGAAATTGGATTAGAGGTTAGGCTAGAAACTTGAATAAAGATTAGGTTAGAGGTTTGACTAAAGGTTAGGTTAGAGGTTTGAATAAAGGTTAGGTTAGAGATTAGG
>VTPC01007102.1:0-51280 GCA_011009095.1 Ignelater luminosus
AGAGTGTTTCCTGGTCTTAGATATCAGTTCAACCTTTGGATTTGCATTTTTGCAGTATCCAATATGTCTTACGGGAGTTTTTCTATTTCTAATAACTTCAATAGTTCGTCACCTGCAGAACGTTCCAGTTTTTCATTTCAATTTAATTGGAAACTTGGCAAGCAGATAATTAATAAGCTGAACTGTTTTAGATAGAAACACACAATAAATGGAATTTGTACTAATCCTTTTCTGAAATGATGAAACGGAACCTACCGATAACTAACAGAATGAGAGGGATTAGTGACGTTAGTAATGATCATTTTTAGCTTTTCTTGTGAAGAATAAAATTTACTTCTTGATTCTATCTACATCTTTACACTATTTAATTTTATTATTTCTGCGCATGATTAGGCCAAGAGATCGACAACTGATTAGTATACGTAGTATATTATTAAAACGCGGAGAGCAGCTTATATCTTTTTCAAAATAACATACTTATGTACTTTTATTTCTACGTATTTGATGTTTAAAAATATTGTTGTTGTCTGCTGTAGACAATGCGGCAATGATTCGCACTCTGTTGCAGATTCTTTATTGTCCTTTCCACGACATCGTTATATTAATAGAACATGTCAGTATTTTTTTAAGTGAAAATAAAGTAAACATAAATCAAAGTTGTCTAAACAGTCATCACAGGTGATTCTGAGAATTTGTTAATCGATTCCTCTGATTACTACTGTATAACTCATTTGCATTATCCGTATTGTAATAAAAACTTATACTGCTTTACATTGAAAAAGATTAGAATTGTAGCTGACCTTCGGCAAGTGCTCATTTACTTATCTTTTTTATTCGTAGAACCCAGCAGATTATAATATTTTAGAAAAGACATTAGTAAACAGTAACTTAAAGTAATATAAGTTTTTATTATAAGTTATGTCTGCATTCTTAAGTTAGTAAAATTATGTTTTGTGTCTTTTTATAATCATTGGTACAACATGTAAAAGATAGTGTCTAAATTACAAATAAATAATTTAATAATGGTACTAAAACAAATACCAAGAATTGTTTATCTTATAAATATTTTTACAATTAGTTACTAAAAAAATTTGATTTACAACAATATTAATGTTAAGGCTCCGGCGTCATACTTAATCTAATATAAAATGATATAGGAAATAAAAAAATTTCTTCTCATCTGTTTCCATTCTTTTTGAATATCTTTAATTACCTTAAATTCGTTTTTAAATGCGTTTAATAATATTGTCCATTTTATTGTTTTATTTATAAAACACTTTAAAAGTGAATCATCTGACAAGGTTTTTAGACTATCCAGTAGAAATTAATTATTGTGAATTAAAACATATTGTCAAAGTCTTGTTTTACTATTTTTAATAATTAATTTTTATTGCTGTACGTGTTTTCCAACATCGATTCAATTTTTCCATTCACTAATGCCGCTCAAGTAAACCCGCTTTTTAGAACATTAAAAACTGTTTATACAAAACAAACACTAAATAAAAAATTCCAGAATATTATATGAACTAATAAGTCTCCCTTTACGTAAATATTTTTTATAATTCTATTCTTCAATAAATCGTTCGACTACCTAAAATGTATCACATAAATATAAGAAGTAGTTAAAAGAAAGCCAAATACGAAATAGAATTATACAAGTTTTGCATCTAGAAAAGAAAGAAGGAAAGCGATGTCGACAAACAACAAAATATTTTACCAAATGGAAAATTAGCATTCTCAGAATAAGCCAACGTTCGATGATCCGAGCCATCAGCGTAGTCAGTCAAGTAGGCGTCCACATCGCTAAAGCCTTACAACTTATTCCGTTCTGTACGCTACAAGGTAATAATCGAATCTATTAGTTTCTAAAGACGGGTAAGATTGTTCAAGAGGCAGTTACGTTGAACCTATCAAAAGAATGATCAGAAATGCGTACGGCAAGAATGTATATTCCGTTCACGATGTTTCTGGGTCGTATATGGCTGTGGCAGAATGACAGTTTGAGTATTGTAAACCGGGCTGTTTATCTATTAATTCGGCTTGTAAAATCTTATTGAGGTTAAGGTTATGATTTTATGACAGTTTGACCTTACGCTGTTGCCTTTTTTTTATAAATCTGTAAATCGATTACGCTAAAAGATTGTTTCACGAAAATTCCTAATTCCCCTATAATCTTGAAATTAAATGTTTAAACTGTTTACTTTCAAGGATAAAGAGGGTGACAACTGGAAAACTCTTTTAATTATATAAGAAACTTACATATGTGTGATTATGATTACTTTCAGATACTGGAAATTTAAATTATTCCTTTTTTCAGTAATTTCGAGTGCGGGGACTCGCTCCGCTGTGAGAATTAAAGGTTTTCTTCTTTGTCTAGCTTTGAATCATCCGAAAAAGTTTCAGTCTGCAAGCAAAATAATAAAAGGAGAAATGTCTTCAAACAAATGATCCTCCATATGTTTTTTTTTTTCAGTAAGCCGAAATAAATTTCTCGCAGTGATCACAGAAATCATCACATGTCTGAAAAACATTTTGAAAAATACTCAAGCCATAAATTCTGGACACAATCTTTAGAAGGCGTTCGAGAGTTTATGTGCTTATTGTAATAATACTTATAATACCCCATGTCATTTCAATAGAGTTATACTGATAATGTTACAGAGGCATTCTGAGAACTTCATATCTTTCTCTCTTAGCAGTTCATCAATTTCGTACGTCTTTTTGCCATTCAATCAAACAGGTTTTTTAAATCCTACAATTGCTTTTTGGAAAATTTTCAATCAAATTTGACATTGTGTTTTAGTTGAAGAAAAAAGCTAAAGTTTGTCCAACTGCACTGAATAGTACGCAGCATTGTCCATAACAACCACAGCTTATCCAAAGCAGGAATGAGCTGATTAACCATCCAATTTTGAAAAATATTCCGTCATGGTCGCGTGGTAATCCCGATTGTTAGTTTGAGAATCTAAAAGAAAATGATACCCTTCCAAAAACCCACCCCTATATCCCGCATGCAAAATAGTGAAACGCTTAACTTCATTTTTAAATTTAGCTGGGTTACTCTTAATATCCAAATCGTGTACCTAACATCGAATCACGAGCCCGTTTTGATAGATTCAGGTTTCATCTAGGTACACGAATCGGATATTTTTACTGTAAGAATTTTTTAAGAAACGTAATTTTGGATGCAACAACATGTTTTTGTTTACAGAGAATTTTGGAGTCGTTAACTGATTTATATTTGTAACCCATAGATGTCAGCATCTTGTACGAAGTTATCCTCTCTCTATTAAATTCATAATTTTTTTTTACATTAACCAAACGATCATTCAGAGAAAAATATTCATTTTTGAGAGTTGTATTGTCAAATGAGTTGTTGCAAAAGTGATTCCAAAATAAATTATTTTGGGTAATTTGCCAGAAATGTAAGATTTCAATTTTTCTGGTCACTCTCACACAATCACTTCTAATTTAGAACGCCCAACCTACAAAACAAGATTATCAGCTTGCGTAAATTCAAGCAAAACGTTGAACCAAAAATATCTTCTAGCAAATTATTTATACATATCTTGTAAATTTAAATTGTTTAAAAGATTTTATAATTTAAAGTTTGCGTTTTTATTTATAATCTTTAGCATTCTTCGTAATTGACATTAATAAATGCAAAATATATAAAAAAATCTCGTTTTAACAAAGAAAACATAATCGGTACTAAACGTTTATGCAAAATTTTTGATCGTGCAACGGCGCCAAATACAGACACAGTTACGGCAATTTTCAGAAGAAGGGGAACAACACTTCCAACCTGATAAAATAAAAACATGCCCTGTTACGACCCAGAAACATCGTGACCGGAGTATAGTTTAACGTCTTACTAAGGATTAACATGAAAGTATTGCAAACACACAAAGATATGCATTACGTCCTCATATGTCAGAATACACATTTGAATTCGAATTTATGGTTGATTGAGTTTTATCACTGTAGTATGCTTGCGTATGGCATGATGACTACTGATTGCACAACGGAACCTACCCAATTAGAAGAAATACACAAATCGAAATCAAATTTATGAAAAAAAAACACATTCTAAAGCTTTAATCATTATTTATCAAGTATCGAAATACCTTGTAAAACTTTTATATTATTAAACGTTATTCGTCTGTGTTTTAGATTTTTTTTGTATAAAGTCAATTTTTTGTATAAAATAACTCAACTTTATCGAAAACTTTTACAAGAACTTGTTTATCAGTCCTTTTTTAAATAAAAACGCCTTAGAATTAAAGGTTAAAATGCATAAGGATATGAAACTAGTTCCGTCAAGATAACAGGACTGAATAAGAACTTCCGGGTTGGTGTTGCGGTTTTGTAAAAACACGTCAGAATTCTTGTTCTTTATCGTAACCACTAAATTAGGTTTAAACAGACTTAAAATAATCATTTTTAGAAATTCTTATGATGCTGTAGACGTAAGATCAATTTTTGCTTTTAATTCAATCTTCTACGAATTACTTGTCAATCAGAACCTTTCTATTTGGACTAAAACTGTGCAAATCATGAAATTACCTCCCATATCCAAAACTTTTGAAAAAGCTCTTGTTACAGAGATACAGTGGCATTACTTTAATTCAATTTCTTCTCACCCTTGAAAATGATCCTTTACTGTACTTTATGTCAGCACTAAAGAATTAAATTTTTATTAATATTATAACACTTTATAACTCTTATTTTGTTGGAAAATAATAAGAATCTAGATTGAACTTTAGTAAAACACCTTACTTGCAAACGTGTTTAACGTAATGCCTGTACCAAGTATTCTAACTGTTTGTACAGTTAACAAAAATTATCTCTTTAATTAGCGTTGATTAACAACTAAATATACTTTTTATTTAATAACTTTTTCAGTATTATTTTTCCTGATAAAATTCTGGAAAACCCAATTCATTAGATTAAAACAAATATTGACACATAAGAGTACATATAAAAGTCTTCCCAATATTTGGTTTCTATACGAGGGAGGGAATATATGTAGTTCACAAATAATTTCGTTCGTTTGTAGTTGACTTACCATTTATTGACTGCAAACAGTTAGAACTGTATGAAAGTCCATTATGCAAAATGATTTCTGTATAATATATTAAACAGGCAAGAAAATTCCAACTCTATTTATAAACATTGGAAATTAAAATCATTTTGTGTGAAACAACAATATACCAATTAGTGTATTATGTTTAATACAAAAATACATACCATAATTACATTTTAACCCTTGAAATACCGATACTACTAAATTACATCAATTGTAAATTACAGAATTTTTATACTTAGTTATATTCAGTAGAGATGGGGTTTGAAGTTATCATTGAAGTTTAAAATTGTAACTGAAAAGCTTTGTAGTACTATATTCTAGCTGATTAAAAATTAAATTAACAATAAAAAAACTGTTTTATAGAAAATTAGAGAGGTAGTGAAACTGAAAGCTCCTCCTTCTTAAACATGTCAGTAAGTAACTTTCTGCATTTACTTTGATTATTAGCCAAAATTAAATTTTCTCTGAAAACAATGTCTTATTTTTTACGGCCTATAAGAAATTAAAATATTATTGTGTAAAACCTTTAAAACTAAGAATTGTAAAAGCAGCTCCCTGCAATAAAAAGGCTGTTAAATGAAGGAGAATTGTGCTTAATGAAAAGTCTTTAATCTGTTTTAATCTATTTGTATTTTTTATAACGCACCGTTGTATACATTTTATTTCTCCTTTTGATAGTACCTTAAAAAGACATTACTCAACAATCTTTCATAATATCTAGCATCTTTTCCTTAAATTTCCAATTTGTAATTTTTCTCAGACAATATAGCTTCAGATATTATACATCTTAGCCATAACTAACTATAGCTCACAACTGAACGTTAAGAAAAGATTGTTATCTGTATAAGCGTTTCTTAACCTTTCTGCATACGCGACCCCCTATTTTCATACCAGTTGGCAACCTCTATTTTATGTTTCTACAATCCCATTACTAGGTTAGGTTTGCTCACAGACTAATTAATACCAAGTACTTTCCATCCAGAACTTACCATTTTTCTTTTATGTATCTAGCTGTTACTTCACTTTCTGTTTTTCGATTACCATTTTCAAGCTTCTTTTGCAAGTACACAATATATGTGAGAATCTAATATGTACACACTACTGAAGAAAATAAATTTAGAAAAGTTTCTCACGTTTTTGCGAAAGAGGATCCCGTCAACAATCTGACTTTACTGCCTGCAATTGCTTTTATTGTATTATAAATACCCCGCACAGAGGCAATCTTAGATTTGTGTTTTATCAACCTAAGTCACAAATTGACACACAAATCTTGGAATATTTGTTTTTAATTCTAGCTCTACTAGCAGTTGCTGCAAGAATCTGATTGAACAACCTGCTTATCAATTCAAATTGCTATCTGTGATCAAAAGCAAAATAAATGTTTTTTCTAGTAAGCCAATAAAACAATATACTCATGCCGAATCACTGTATAAACAAAGATTATTTATGAAAAACAGAAGAAGAAGAAGAATAAAAAAATGAAAATCTTCATAGAAAAGGCTTTTCTTGCTTTTTGTATTTTTTAAGAATGGCATGAAAAAATACTTGCTGGTACTAACCACTCATGGATACTTAGCGTGACTTATTCCAAAGCATTTATGATCCCCAGTTTGATAAATACTGCTGTATATTACTTTTACAACATCTATTTAAGCTGTCCTCAGGAATAGGATAACCAAAGAAATATTTTTCAAATGAGTTTAACAACCAATTTGATTTTGTTTCGGTAATTTGCTTAAAATAAATCGACAACCTAAGAAATTCATAAAACTTGAAATCAAATAACGAGTGTCCACGAATTGAATTATAGAATATACCTGAAGATATGTGTCTTTACTAAATGATTACCTACTGAATGAAGACATTTTTTTCTCTAACCTCATAAAATGAAATAGTTACTTATTTGCTGATTTTTTTTTACTGATTATTAAAATTCTCAATTTGTCAGTTTAAATTCAGTTTCTAAGCAACTAAATAAGTTTTGAAGCTTAAATGACGATGTTGCACGTGACATCATGCCATGGCAACAAGTTTCCAAACGACTTTTCGACAAAATTCAAAAAATTCCGTTTTTGAATTCGTACATTTTGTTTGTTTGCTGTTGATCTGTTGCCATGTTCCCGTAACTTTACAGAACATGTTATATATGAAATCAACTTGGAACTTTCTCTTGATTACAGATATATAATCGGTATTTTGATATCTGAAATAGTTTTCGAGATAATCTAGATTAAAGATGGCGATTTTTAAATTTCATCAAGATCATGTTTGCTCATTTTCACTGGTTTAAGTTGTCATTTTCACAACTTACATTAGAATCAATCATAACGTACCTGAGCGATTGTTTGTTTGGAAACAAAATCCTGACGAACTAGCAATAACGTCAAGCGCGCAGGTTCAATTTACACAACAAAGATATTACAGAAGAAAATTGATGTCGTTGTCGTCAATGCCGCTAACTTTTAATTGCTCCTGAGTGTACGTTTAGCACCAGTAGTGGTACTTCTATCTCCAGTTCTGCATAGAATTTTATAACGTTTAAAAGTCGCGAAGAATATTTATGTGTTTGACCAGCTTCTGGAGATGAGTAATAAATGGAACTTAGGATAAACAAATCAGAACGTTCAAACACCAATAAAGTGACCGAGATTTATTCAATAAACCCACAAGAATAGTTTCCAATATCAAAATATACAAAAATATGTAAATCAAGATAAGATAAATCGGACAGTTAGAAATAAATCCGAAAAAATAATATAAATTTTGAATTGTTTAAGACCGAAATAAAAACAGCATGCTGTATTGGTTAAATAGAAACTATCAAAACATGCAGAATATTACCTTATACTTAAAAACTCTTGATATGAACTGCTTTATTTAATTTTTGAACACCTTGTATAATTAAAAAGTAATTATTAATTATGCGAAAGCGAATACTTTAAATATTCAATTTTTTATTTTACAACACTAATTATTTCAAGCAACTTTAACTGTTAATAAGATTTCACATAAAAAACAAGTTATTGGCATTCAGATTACGAAACTGATAACAAAGACAAAATAAGATTCCAATTATAGCGAATCACATTTGATGATGTTATAAATTATTTTCAAAAGAATTAATATGTAGTAAGAATCTTATCTTTAGGTGAAAGGTGTTTACACGAGCTGCTACATAAATAAATGAGTCAAATGAGTTTTTAAAAAATGTTGGTGTTTGAGTGCAGGATAAAGTATCTTTATGTCTAGTTGATAACATTAGGGTCGAGAGATTTTCTAGATTTCCTATAAAAAAAAACGTGAATGTCTTGGAAAACTTTATCAAAGAAACAGTTCTGTGTAAGATTTTAGGAAAACTGTAAATTTTAGGTTGATAGTAATTTCGAGATAATTCTTCGAAATTTGTTTTTATTTAGTAATAGTAGTAGTAACTATTTTTACTTTCCAAGGGAAATTTTTTCAAACAAATATTTACCAGTTAAATCGATGTATAATGTATATTTAAACATACATAGTTTAGTAATTTCAATTTCAAATAGTATAATAATGTAAATGAAATGTTCGTTTCGATCATCGATGAATTAATTATCATACAATTAACAAAAAGTTTGATTTAAATCGTTTATAATATAATATTACATTTAGTAGGATAAAAAGTATTTACAGACGCACATTATTTTAAATAAAGCAATTTGTTTTTTAGCACCCACATCTACAGTATCATCTGAACAATGAACTATGTAAATTGGTAATGTAAAGTATGCTTATAAAGTAAATTGGTTTATAAATTGATATTAATTTGCCTCGTTTGTATGTACAGTACGTATTAAGTTAACTACATGAAATCCTATACTTTTCAAAACCGTCTCTTTAAACGTGATTTGATTTAGGTATTAAATTTTCTAATAAAAAAACCAGTTTTTGGTAATAATCTTAAGGCTTATTTTAGTACAGCAGTATGCAGCATAATTATTTATGCACTTCATGTGGAGAGGCAAGTTTTTTCGCGATTTTTGGTCCTTGACCAAGTTCTGGAGATGTCGAGATATCTTGACGCATATCGTATAGACGTCAGAGGAGCCATTTTTAAACAAATTGTATCAATTTCTACCATTTAAATGTAGAAATAAGTACATCTAGTAAACTTATAGCTTTATATAAAGAACTGAAGGTTAACTTACCAGCTTTTACTTTTGTTTTACTTTAAAGAGGTTAACTTTCGCGTCAGAGAATTTGCGATCGGTCATTTTCTAGGCAGCCTTAAATTCTTTCAGCAACAGTAAAAACGGCTTATGTGTATCGCTTGTTTGTTTTCATTATGAAAGTGCTACTTTGTGTCATCGAACTCGTGAATGCATGCACCTTTTAGGAATTTGTATCAACAAATTAAAATAGCTATAACTTTCTGAGCTTTGCTTATATAAATACTTTGTGGTGGTAAAAAGTCAGAAATTTTAGGAGCTTCAGACTTTAAACTATTTAAGTGCCTATTCTGGAAGATATAAAGCAGAAATTTCACTCTATAGTTAATATTGACCTCGGTGGTATCAGTCATCCCAATTTTGTTTGTCTTGAGCGCTACTAATTAGAGTAATGTTTGACTTAGGCTTGAAGATTTTTTTTGTTTGCTGATACACCTAGACAGTTTAAACATTTATTATCGTTATTAATTAATACCTGTTAAATTTTTAGAAACTAAATCCTACAAGAGTTATATTTCTGCACTTTCAGAGAATATCACAACTTTCATAGATTTCTTCAATCTTGGTATGCTTATTTCTTATTTTGAAAGGTTCAACGAACGAGTGAGACATATTAGATTACACTAGTGCCAGTCCAATTTGTTTGGGATTAATAATTCTTTTTCGGGTGCTCATTCTTTCGCTTTTAAAGAATCCACGAAATCTTCTAGTTCACCGGTTCACTTTCTGAGCTGGTACAATATTCTTATGTTCTGGACACCGTACTTAGAGTGTTAATTAAATAAAGCAGGTTATAGCTTTCGGATAATAACAATCTTCTCTTATTCTAACGTGCATTGAAACCTAAAAATTAGACATCGAAGAGATCTGCGAAATAGACAGTTCCCAAAAGCTGGATCGTTAAGATGAAGTTAGATCAAGTTATAAGTTACAAAGTTTCTTGGAAATTATTTTATAGACATTTTCTGTACAAAAACATCTGGGAATGCAAAGCATAACCAGAACGAACCCCGTTATGTTACTTTTTTCAGATTTCGGCGGCCATTTTGACCATGTTCCCGAAGTGATATCAAAAAACTAAAAAATCCGTTTGTCTTATTTTTTCATATAGAATACGATTCTAAAGTAAAAAAAAAAATTGAAAATTTTCCAATTTTCGGCGACCATTTTGACTATGTTTTCGAAGAGTTATCAAAAAACGAAAATACCACGTCGTTTTTAGTTTTTGATGTAGAATCCGAATCTGAAGTCAATATTTCAAAATTTGACAAAAAATGCGGACAGACAGACAGACGGAAACTTTGCAAATTCAGTTACGACTCCTTCGGAGTTCGTTGACAAGCCACAAATTTTAAAGACAGAAAAGAAAATGTTTCTAGGATTTATGGTGTTAGTATTATCAGTTTGGAAAGTATACGTACCAATTACTCCTTATACATGGGATTCTTTTGAAATATTTTTTGATCAAACCTCCCTTACTGTAAACATTTTGAACTTTTCAAGTCTTACTGTAATTACTGAATCAGATTTAATCGGATTTAAGTGAATAGAAAACCATTCTTTTTAGATGCTGATAGATGTCACCTAAGCTCAAAGTATTGCCCCTGTCTCAACCCCACAAAAATCAAATAGTTCAAACCTTACCCCTAATACAAAGCTAACCTTTTCAAAGTGGAAATCAACTGATAGTTTAAACGCAACATTCTTAGAAAGTGATTGGCCTCCATAAACCTTTGTGGTAAATAATACGTTTCTTAAGGCTTTTCTGCAAACAGAGGGTATGTTACTCTTTTCACAATGTTTGAACGGCTGACGGCCGAGTG
This sequence comes from Ignelater luminosus, assembly GCA_011009095.1. Taxonomy (NCBI): domain Eukaryota; kingdom Metazoa; phylum Arthropoda; class Insecta; order Coleoptera; family Elateridae; genus Ignelater; species Ignelater luminosus. Next base: position 11,115 of record VTPC01007102.1, read on the forward strand.
TGCTCGCGCTTCACATTCATGCAAACATAAAGTGTATGAAAATAATAAGAATAAAATGTCGTGGGTGCTTGCAATTATTATATTACACTTTTAAATTATATAATTATTAATAACTAATCAACAAAAATGGGTAATATTATTTTAACAAAACTTTGCAAATATTGAAATCTAAAATGAAAAGAAAAACAAATTTAATTTAACGTTTTATGTGAAGCAATAAATAATAACTAAATAGTATCATTAATAATAATAATTCTCTAACCTGAGCTTATCACCATTATTTCCTATTAACTTTACCTGAATTTTTATTGCCTTAATTATTTCCTGTAGGAGTTAGCTTAAATTAAGAATATGTAAATTCAACCATCCAGAAGACTTTTCATTATATAACTAAGAGAGACATCACAAAAGGTTTCTTATCTTCCATTACACAATAGAACGTTAAAATGAGGAGAAAACTTTATGACATTAACTTGCTCGTTATAAATACAGATTACTGCAGTAGATTAGCAAAACTCATTTTATAGCATATTTTTGAAAGTATTCTTAAACTAGGCATTACGAAATACTCTAAGTTGGTCCAAGTTTAATGGTGAACGTATTGTACATATATTTTTATTTTTTAAAAGTTACATTCGCTCATAAAAGTTAATACTATGAAATGGCTTGGAAAGATAATTTAAAAATTTTAAGCTCGACTTTTTTGATAGATGATTTCGTGCATAGGCATGTACTACAGTTAAGAACTTTATTGTAATCTAACATTAGCCCAATAGTGTTTTAATTCGTAAGAATGACGTATTAAGTGTCTACCTTTTTTTTATTACTTACTTTGTAAACAAAATGTCATATGATAACTAGTTTTTGTTGTTGACGTATTCCTATGCCTTCAATTAATTGATAGTCGCGTGACTTTTTTGCGTTCCAACACTAAAAACGACCTACAATAAATTGACAATTTTATTGCTTCCGTCCTTATTTAAAAGCATGATTTATATTTGAAGAAATCTTCTGAGATGCTTTTACTTTGCATAAGCATATATATTCTACAGCACATTATCATACTTATTTTTGTTCAAATGATGTAATACTTCTAACATATTTTTTTCGAACCGTTACATGTATAATAAGGTTAAAGACATTTTGAATTATAATGTTTTATTTAGTTATTACTGAAAATCCCATATTATCTTAACTTTTTGAATTCATGGATGTCCGGATTTCTTGCGAAAAGATAGAAGGGTATATGCAGGGTGCATCCAAAAAAATTTCTCTAGTATTTTTTTGTTATGGAAATAAACACGACTCATTCTTGATATCGAGAATTTCCAGAAATCTTAAGAAGACTGATTAATATTTTGGTAGGTGACAGTCTTGGCAATTATGATAAAAGGATATCATATGAAGATGAGTCGAATTGTGAATAGTACCAGAAATTCATAGACACTTTCATTGCAAAAACAGTAGACATACACAGACACACTACACTGCCTTTAAATTCGCAACGTGTGAAAGTTTGTGACATTTCGATAGTTCTTCAGGTACTAAATATATGACAATATTACCCGTAATAGTAACTTTACTTTTAACCGTTATACCTTGAAGATTAGAATTATTTTCAATTGAGCGAAATTCAAGTATGCACGTTACAACTGGTTTTCAAATCTGAGAAACATTTGCTAGTTTTTTTGCAATAAAAGTAACAAGTTCTTCTACTGGCTGTATTGACTTTTTAATTGTTGAATTCGAACTCCTTTGTAATAATAGACTACCACTTCAATTGGAGATGAGAAATTCTATGAAAATCATTTCTGTAACTTTCTTGCCATTGCGATAATATGATAAATTCATACTGACATTTAAATATCTTTAATATTAATTTCTTTTTATGTAAAATAGCGAGTATTATTTTTTGTAAACTTTGACTTTAAGAGAATAAAAAGTTTATTTTTAACAAACAATCACAGGAAAAAGTACACCTAATGTAATAAACATTATTTTATTTTAGATATTAACATGTAAAGCATGGCCGCACAAACCGCAAGAACATGACCATAGACCTTATTCTGAACAGAATTGGCAGAAGCGAGAAGTAGCCATAAAAGATACATATGTGCGAGGTAAGCATTAAATTGTATTTATATTCATCATTACAATCATACAATATGTATTACCATTATAAATTTATAGAAATAAAACAAAACGAGGTTATTTCTGAAAAAAAATCAATATGTTATTTTCCTTTTGGAATGCACTATCATCTGTAAATGAATTTATTAAATTTGTTGTTACTCATTACATAACATAATATAAGAGTGGTCAAGTGATGTTATCCGGGGTAATTCACGACATGTATGCCAAAACTGATGATATTGTTATGTATGTTAAATATCGCTAGTCGAGTGATTCTGACCCTTGTACCTTGTGTGCTTGCTGGTAACGGTTATTAGAAACCGCCACTAAAGCTCCATGGTACATATTTTGTTTTTAAAGTCCTAAGTATAGAACAGCATGAAGTATGTGAAAATTGTAAAACGTTATCCTCTACTGATGAGACCAAAAAAGGTCGAAGCACATCTGTCTAGGGACACGTTATACAATTCTCGCATATTTAACATTTTGGTGTACGGGTTTGTGATTACTAAATTCTTCTAATTCTTCTATTATAATTATTAAAGACCGATTTTTAGCTAAAATCCCTTTTCATAATTATTATGGGCACTTCAATTATTATTGTAAATGTGTGCGTTTTAGCAAAAATGGTATTATATGGTCTAGACTTTATTTTGCCTAAATAATACCATTTTAGTCGGTTTGACAAGGCATTACCTTCAAATTTTAATGACGCTATACCATTTGAAATAACTGCCCCAAATGTTTTTAAATAATTTATTATAGAAATTAAGAAAAAATGGTATGCGAAAAGTTATTTACCATTATTTCGTACAATAGGTTATTTTAAAACTTTTATTATTGCATTTTTTCCAAATTTCTGTTTTGTGTGGTATTTATAAATATTTTGTTCACTGCAATTAAGTACACCGGTGAAGTGAAAACATTACGGTGTACCAAAAAGATGTAGCAGATTAGATTTGAAATACTTCTGTAACTTTAGTAATCTTTCATAATTTGAGGTTTTTATCATGCGCCATTACAGTTTCTTCAAAAAACAAATTGTCTCTTAGGATCTTATAAATTTAACATGTGTACATTTAAATTATATCATTATACATTACGTATAACGTCACAACCACCCACATTGTGTAATTACCAGTGATTCGGTTTTTCAAGAACATTACAGGGCCGAACTAGGAATTAGTTGATTACAAAAAATAATTGAAGTGTTTGCATTCGCAGCTACAATGTTAACATTGTTTCGGGTTTTATCATAGTTCTTTGCATGTTTTTCTAAATAGTTTACATTCAAGTATTTTGTACAAACTAATTAAACACTATGTCCCTGAAACGTTTGTTTGCGTTAGTATTGTTATTGCGCTTGTGTCAATAAAAGAAAAGTGATTAAGATTTAATTTCAATTAATTTAATTAACAGTAAATTTTTATTCTGACTTTAGTAGATACTAGAATGTCTCTAAGAATCTGACCATAATTACATAGTTTATGAAAAACAGTTATCTATATCTGGATTACGAAGTATTTTTTTTTATATATAATTTTCAGGAAAGTACGACAATCTACCCATAATTTTTCCCGATTCGTCGGAAAATCGACAAAATTTCTCAGCAGAGGGCAAAGGTTATAACTGCACTGACAACGTGTGTGAAGAAGCAAGAGATTATCCGTATGAATACATTCGAGAGATGCTTAAGAAGGTACCGCATTATGAAAATCTATTTGGATTTTTCGATGGTAGTCTAATCGAGCAAGGAAGCAAAATTTCCGGAGACAGCGAATTGGAACCTCTTTGTTCTGCAATTGTCCACGTAAAACATCCAAAAACACTACTCAGTCAACAAAACATTACAAAATACATTGTTAATTTCGACAACTACAAGCAAGGGATCTCTTTTACAACATGCGTGTAAGTAAAATTATGCCCACTTGCAGTGACTAAATTCTTAAATTATTAAAAGTAGTCAACATTGACGCATAATTGTACAATTGTACACGTATCTAATTGGTCTGTTTATTTGCTTAACTGTCTAGTTTCTAAATTAACCGAAAACATCACCATATAGTCGTCAAATATTTATAATAAAAATCAATTTTAGAAACCAAAAGGCTATTTTACTCTCTTTATAGAGAACTAGAAATTTAAGCAAGATTTTTTGCCAAACCTAGGCGACCCGTCTGAAATAAATTCATGTCAATACTCAAAAAGTCCAATTAGCACGAAATAGCAGCAAAGCGTCTAACATTCTTACATACTATCTTGAAACTCCTTGTCATTTTATTATACTGAATGATACAAAAGTAATTATTTTTAGTCTCACTTATAAAAAACTTTCTTATTATACACTAAACAATGCTTTCTAACTAAAGTCTGAATCTTCTTTTCCAGGAAAAATGCTCGTTGTGGAGACGCTTCTTTCCCTGCTGGATATGTAGCCGAATGCGTTCAGAAATATACCACAGTCCGTCTTGTAGCTGTGGAGGTTGAAAAATCAAAGGAACCTGCCCTTGATAGCTTTGTTATACCATCATGCTGTGTTTGTAGCACAAAAAGAGTTGTTTGAAGAAGAGTGTGTGTATGGAACATGTATGAGATTTTAGTCATTATTTTCTATTTGTTAATTTCTGCATTTAGTTGTAAAATTTTGTTAAACCGATGCTAGTGAATTGATTGAATTAAACAATGTATAGTGGTAGCAGATGCAAATTCAAATAAATTATTATTACCTAAGAAGTCAATAGTTGAATACCATGTATGATGCAGGCCCCCTAACAGTTTTCGAAATTTATTTTCGAATTTGTACATACTTTTGGTTATACGACATCCAAAATTTCTGGATATTTTAGAGACCGTGGACCATACATTGTGAAAACACATACATACCTGATAATATAGAAGAATTACCAAAATATATTAGTTTGAATTATGTAAATGAAGTTGTTTTCTTACCAAATCTCCCACATGCATGAATTTATTATGTAAGATTTCTCTGGTTTACACACGTCTTAATTTGATCGTGAGTTTGAAGACATTTTCATGTATACTTCAAGCAATGGAGATATTAGGAATATATCTTGAAAAGTATTATTACAAAACCTAACCAGACATGTGATACATCTATGTTTGCATCTGCTTCCACAATTTATGATATATTATTCATTTGCTTTTTCATGCAGTAGTTTGGATTTTGAAGCTTTCTACTTTCGTATTGAAAAAGCACAGAAAACCCAACTACGAACAATAAGTTCGCGTTTCGACTGTTGGACCCGTGTAAGTGATGACCAAAAATACAACAGAAAGCAAATGGATAAGTATATCATTTTATAAAAATATTAACAATATGTATTTAATTTTTTTATAGTAACTGCTTTTGTCATCTATTTATGTATTTTATATTAAAAGAGAAAACATAAAAAAATCAAATATATTTATTACCTTTAATTTCATAGTGGTCTTTTTAACAGAGGAAAAACCAAAAGTTAGAAAGTAGAAACTGCATGCATGAGTTAGAATTAGACCATTTCGGATACAACGAGAAGAGACAATTTCAAATAATTCAGAATTATTTGCGTTTTTGCCATTTAATTGCAATAATATTTATTTAGTTTTATGTTTATATTTTATTTTATATGAAATTCTTATAACGAAGAATACTACTGTCAAGCTAAGAGATATAGTTCCAAAAATAAATATAGGAATTTTAATAGTTTCAGTAGACACATACAAAAGAAAATCATTTGCATCCCAAAGAGATCAATTTGATACAATTTATTTGTTACATATACTTACCTACTTGGAATGTAGTTTTCTTCTGTTTTAAATCCATACTGTAGTACAAAATATTGCTAAAGCGAAATTGAAAAGAAAATGTATCATTCTTCAGATTACATTTTGCTGTATGTACATATGTAAAATAAATTTATGTTTTCATAAATTGTGAGATTATATTCCTCTGCCCTTTTATATTCTGCTTTCATTCTTAATTTCTATCTCTGATATCGTTTATGTAGCGACAATGCAAATTTCAAACAATGTTTTCTTTAAGCAAGACCATCTTACTGACATTGTTTTTCATTTCTAGATTGATACAACATAATTACAACGTAACTTCCAAAGAGGAGGAAGTTTCAAAAAAGTCATTCCACCACTACGCAACAATACAATCGTAAAATTAAATATAAATCAACTCGTTTTTATACTAAAACTGAGAAAAAGTACTTTACATTTGCTTCTGTATTTTATACGTATTACAGAACTTATTTGCACATAATGCAAACAATGCAATGTTGTAGGTATAATGTTGTTCATTTCGAATAAGTTTCACTGCTTTGATAAGTTTCAGCATTAAATTTTATAAAGGTCTTAGTTTTATAATAATACAGTGACGCCTAGTACAGAGGAGGTAGCAGGGGCAGAGCCTTCTCGTAAAAGTAATCAATCGTTTCATTACTGTACTTGTTAAAATTAAAATTTTAATGATTAATTTCTAATTTCTCATGTACATTAAAGATTCGAAAATCAACAATGTTAATATAAATATTAAGAAATCAGGCAACAAAGCAAAGTAACCTAAAGGTACGACTGTAAGCAACCGGAAGTGTGTAAATGAAAAGCATAGTAGAGAAGGCATTTTATTCTCTCATTTCTTAGCTTTTCATTTGCTCAACTTGATTTTACTTTTTTTGTAGAAACACTATATTCAAAATAAAGACGAGCTCAAACAATACTTCTTGCTCTCCCAGGAATAAAAATGGTACTTCAGTCTCTTTTTCCATAGACTAAAGTGTTATCTTTAATTCCCCGAGGATTAAAAATAAAGTCAATAAAGACTAAAATAAAAATAATAAGCGTTATCACAGCAACATCCATTGTTACCATGGTGATTAGCAATGTTGTTATAAAGCTTGCATGAGTGGCTTACATTAGTTTTCACTGTTAGAATAACAGGATTTCATTTCTTTTTAATTATTTGTTACGTCCAAAACAGGTTTAGTGACCCTTCGATAATTTACGCAACATATAATAACCGGTATGCCACTTTGCTTAGCTCTATCATCGGAGACGGGTCGGGGTCTATGGGCCTTATGCCCTACAAAAGACGATAAGAAATATTGTTGGTTGTTAAAAGGACGACAGTTGTGATCATTGGTCGTGGTAGGGAGAAGGAATCCCACAGCTGGTTTACTTTCCCAGGATTTGATAAAAGATAGGGTTTGAAAGAATGCTTTTTCGTAGAAATTCTGGAATAGCCTTGCCTCAGCTGATACTCACGCAAATAAACCCTATTAAGCTTTCTATGTACGCTGCAATCTCGGCAGTTACTCAAGAGGTGATATGTTTCCTGTAACAGATGTTAGGTGTGCGGTAAAACAAAAGAACAACATATATAAATAACAAGAAAATCTATTGGTACACAAATATCTACAAAATATCTATACAAAGGTGTTCAATTCAAAATAAACAGTTAACACGAGCAGTGCAGTAAGTATAAACCTTTGGTTCACAAAATATCTTTACAAAATATGATACAAAACTGATTTCATAGGAATGAATAAACTTTTTCAAACAATAAGTAAACCGTGAATGGCCAAATTCTATCAAACCAAAAGTCGATAAACGCACTCTGACTAAAAATTCCATGTGAAAGGTGCGTTATCTCAAATTACGTTAATGCCAAAGTGTTTTAGAAAATCATATATAACAAAAGAAAACTAACCGGAGCTAGCTAATTTATTCTATAATCTAACCTACTAAGATTACAACAAAAGATAGATCAGTCGAAGCCACCAAATAAACATTATGAACTTCGGCTCTGATCCGGGATTGAACGTAAGATTATATCAAATTCGTTTAATATAATATAAGTAAATATCCTTCAAAAGTTGTCGTTGAAAGATACTGAATTCAATAACTTTACTTATGTAAACTAGGGATTTAAAGTTGTTTAACACCAAATCCATCGGTAAATAAATGTTAAATCTGCTTGAATTAAGACCAACAGCTGATGGTCGAAGTGGTGAAAAACTTTTGAAACTATAAATTACAATTTCTAACATTTATATAAATGTACACAATAATATTCGTTGTTGTGTGAGTATTCGACGACGAATTTTGCAGTTTATAAATTTACTATCTTGTGCGGACTTACGGAATGCGGTACATTATCCAGATTGTTAGATAAGTAATTCAAGATATGCATTCACAAACACTGAATATACAGGTATTGTTGTGACTTTTAAAATAGAATTATGGAGTAGCTGTAAGATGCTCCCTATATATTATAGTAGCTCGAAGTTCAATATATGTTTTGACAGATGTAATAAAGAAATGTGAGTGACCACTTGTGTTGTGTTTACAAATTACAATTTAGCAATAATCATGATCAGCAACAAAAGTGAATTGCAAATTAGCTTTCATATAAATAAAAATACATAACAGGTATCACTAAACAAACACATAAACTACACAATAGGGACGCTGCGCTGACCGGTAGTCATCCAGTTGCTTTATCACTGCCTAGCAACCAATGGAGAGCAATTCGAGCATCTATTACGATAAATTTTATAATGTACCTTTATTAAAATAAAATGCCTTTGGATTTATTCCGATATCTTTTTTGGTTTTCAAGATATTCAGGGTGGGAAGTTTTAAAATGATCACCCGGTATAGTATATATGGATAAGAGTTGTGCAAAATCAGTATTGTTTTAATTGATAGATCAATCTTTCAATTTAGAATTTTTTTTCATTGGTAGACCAATCTTATGATCCACCAATCACAGTTGTTCTAAGTATATAAGATTGTTTTGTTGTGTGTTGCTACGGAAATGAGATTGTAAAACATGCATTTTGGACCAAATATTATCACCGATACTGCAATTGTGCTCAACTCTTATCCTTATAATGTATATAGGAACTCTAAGAAATATTACATAATATACAGGGTGTCCCACGACTCGACTGCCATAGGTTAAAGGTGTGTTCCTTACGTAATTTCAAGTCGAAAATACCTAATACATATGTCCGAAACTCACTAGTAAAGGAGTTATAGGCGATAGTATTTTCCATACAACAAATGGTTTGGTTAAGTGTTATGCATTGTTATTTTTTAAAATTAATGCAGGAAGTAGACTGGTTAATAGTTTTGTCACATTGTCATTACAATTGATTCTCGTTTGAGGTGTATCTTGCATTATTTTTGCCACTTTAACGTTTATTAATAGCTACATTTCCAGATGAAGAATATACCGACATTCATTTTATTTATGAATACTGTGACGGAAATGGAAGAGCGACAGTGGAACAATTAATGTAAATAACTTTGTGTTAAACATATTTTTTATTAATAAAACACAATGTTATGCTAAATTCTTTTAAATTTAATATCGCCCATCCGTCACAGTATTCATAAATAAAGTGAATGTCGGCATTATCATGATTTGAAAATGTAGCCATTAGCGAACGTTAAAGTAGCAAAAATAATGCAAGATAAACGTCAAACAAGAATCAATTGTAATGACAATGTGACAAAATTATTCACCAGCCTACTTCCTGCATTAATTTTAAACAATAACAATGCATAATAATTAACCAAACCATTTCTTTATGGAAAATGCCATCGCCTATAACTCCTTTACTATTGAGTTTTGGACATATATGTATTTGGTATTTTCGACTTAAAATTACCCAAGGAACACACCTTTAAGCTATGGCTTATGGTTTTAGTTGCATGCACTGTTATACCCCAAACTTATTTACGTTGCTGTCACTATTTCTAGTTACACATTTCTCACTAGACAATCTTCTGTCAAACGAATGTCATATGTCAAAATAGGGTTAGAATGCAGTAAATTCTTTTTTATGTTTAAATCAGTTTAATTACAATTAATATTGAAGTAATAAACACAAAAAATAAATTTTTAATCCAAATAATAAACAAACATCAAAAGGTAGCTCTACGAAATGCAAACATTTACCTTTTCTGAATGACAATCTAACCTCTGATTTTAAATAAAAACAAATAACAATATTGTCAACATTTATCAATGAGAAATTCTAGTGTTTAGAAGGTTTTGTTACCAACACAACAAAAATTTAACAGGAATTATAGAAATGAGACAAACTATATTTGAGGGTAATATTTGGATGATGACAGCAGTAAACATATGGTCAGAAATCATAATAAGTTTTACAAATCTTCAAATTTGGAGATTTATAGGCAGTTCTGGCAATGTTGGTTGTAACTGGTGGTCTCCCTTTCTTCCGCCATTTTGGCAAAATCTGGCACCATTTTTTGGTTGACAATTGTCCTCTACATTAACTGTCAAATTTCGAAATTACTTTTTGAAAATACCTTAAACATCAACATTAGGAAAGGACACATGACAGAACTAATAGAAGTTAAAATTTACAAAATAATATACAGAGTTTTAAGCAATTAGTGTCGAAAACTTTAAGGGCATCTAGTACTCATGAAAGTTACATACGAAAGTTCATATAAACATGTACTCAGAAATGCACTCTTTCTGAGATTTCATTTTAAAAATACTTGTTGTTTCAACATTTCAAGAACAAGGTGAGGTATTGGAAAGAAATTTTCTACATGTTTGTTACTCTAAAGTGTCTACTAGTTTACATAGTTCTTTGTTTGATATTTTCATCAGAGGTAGAAAATTGCAGGGGGCTAACCTCGTACTCTAAAGGAAATTGTTACGCCGCTGAAAAATTAAAAGATCTTTCTATTTTCAGAATTAGAAATGCATTTGACAGAAAAAGCTACTCTTGCATTTTTTCCTTGAAATGCGTCATTTTAAAATAAAATTAGAATTTTCAAAATCTTTCAAATGTAATGGCCTATAGTAAAGTCATACGTTATGTGTCAAAAACAAGATACAACTATTCGCATCGTATTTCTTGACAGAAATTAGGTTTTATTTCCCTACAGTGCATCGTTTTCAAGATACAGGGTGCCAAAATTTCTTTTTTTAAGTAAACTTTGACAGATGCCCGAGAAAATTTTCTCCGGTTTTAGACATTTCCGATAATAATAAATTATCGTCAGAAAAACAAAAATCGAAAACTCCTTTTTCTAAGATTATTTCAGAAACAACGGAGTTTAGATCAAATTTCTTTTTATATTTATTATTGAGCATCCAAATACGCAACTTGGTCCCTAGACCTTAATCAACCTACCTTATATCTTTTTTAACTTCAGAAATCTTAATATTGTGAGCCTCAAATTTGAACAACTTTTTCATTAAAACCAATTTTTATTAGATTTTCTAAATTTTTAATTTTTACACTTACTCAAAATATAAGAGAATCCAACTTGAAAAAGTGGTTTAAACGATAGAAAGAAAATGAATATAGACATTCTTGTAGCAAATTTAATCATCTTTTAGTTTGTAAGGAATACGTTTTAACCGTAAGACACACCGTTTCCGAGTTAGAAGCAAACAACCTTTACACCCCCACCCCCCGAAGTGGCAGGGCTAGGGGTGGGGACTTTTAGCATCTTTGCTTCCTAACTAAGCGCAACACATTCATCAAGAGCAAAAATTCCTCTACAACCCCCTTTTGGGCATTCATTGACTTTTCTTGAGAAATCACGAAATTTATCCAAAAACTTCAAATTGCTGACCTGTCGAAGATAAATTAGTAACTATTGCATATTTCTAAAGGAGATCTAATGCTCTACAACTTCCTGTCTAACGACTTTTCTGAAAACATAAGGTTGAGGAGTTAGAAGGTCAAGTTTGACGAAAAATATGAGAAGAAGAAAGGTTTTCGAAATTTATCGATTCTCGCTAGTGAATATCTAGAAAACTATAACACATAGGAAGAAAATGAATATGGACGTTCTTGTAGGAAAGTCAATCATCTTTTATTTTGCAAGAAATACATTTTACCGTACGACTCACCGTTTCCGAGTTATAAGCACAAAACCGAAAACAGGAACCTTCTCACCCCCCTTGCCCCTGAAGCGGCCGGGCTAGGAGCGGGGACTTTTGGTATCTTTGCCTCCTAACTACCCCCAACACATTCCTCAAGAGAAAAATTCTCCCCCATTCCATGTCCTCTACAACCCGCTTTTGGGCATTCATTGACTGGACTAATTAGTAAAATGTTTTTTATACTTAATTTATGAAAAAATACATACAAAATCAAGATTTGGATTTCGACTATTTTTAAGATGCTGAGCAGCGTTTTTCAGTAACTTTTTTTTGATAAAACTAGGCCTACTATAATTTTTCTAATTTTTTGTATTTATTTTTGATTTCGATAGTAGATTCAGCAGTTATGTAAATAACCCTTTTAAAGGGCAGTATATTTAACCAAAACTTAAAATCAATCAGAAAATAAATAAGAAAGGTACAGGCACAGTTTATACCTTACAGAATCAGTTGGATCACTCAGAGCGGTTCTTTTGATCTTTCGTGTTCCTGGTTTTCGGTCTACGCTAGCTAAACTGTAGACCGTGTGCTTGTAGGAGAGGTTATATATGCAATTGATATTCAAATTTCACAACTAATGTAACTTACCAACACTGAACAATTTCACTAATTCACTTACAGAATATGCAAGTTGATTGCACTTAAATAATACAAGCTTTTATGAGATTATTTCTTTGAAGGTTAAGGTTAGGTTTTTTACCCTTCTACTTCTGGACAGAAAACGGTGATCTGCACATAGACCGCGAGTTTCTTGAAGTGGAAGACAAAATGTGGGGAAGTGATCCGATTCCGTAAGGTATAAACTGTGGTACAGGGTTGTAAAAAAGGTGAAAAGTGAAACACACTATATATAAATAAATGGATTAGTTTTTGTATACTTGAATAAACTATTTCACACACAATAAATTGTCAAATAGACAAATAATTACTGGCAGACAAAGTCCAGTTTACATTATAAAAGGTTTCATTTCCCGTTTTTATGGAATTTAACTGTACCTATGTATTCGTTTATATAAAAGTACGTTTTCTAGACTAGTGATACAAAACTAAAACGATTCAGCAGTTCGTTTTCATTCACTTTCATCTCATGAGGATTCTATTCTCACGGTTACTGTAATATAGACACTTTCAATCTCGACCTTCATTTTTTTCTTGTTAAAAAAAAAGATTCAAAAGTTGTCAAAATATGTCTGACGTGTTTGACATGACGTGTATAACCTAATAATTGTGGTGTAGTCAAAGGTTAGCTTATAAACATAAATTAGTTGTAAAAGATTGTATTTTTTTAATAATAAAATTTGAAATGGTTTTAATGACTATGATTGCTCGTGTAGCTGATGGCTTGCCATTAGCTGCAACAATGCAAGAAGATGAACAGGTTTGTTTAAATTAAATTTTTATTTATTACAATGATAGTAATTAGAACATATTGCAGTCAGGCCGTAATATCTTAGATTATCAAAACCAAGCAAAAATGCTGTTTCGTAAATTAGGACCACAATCACCATCGCGCTGCACTATCGAAACTGGACCCTATTTATTTCAGTAAGTAATACTAAAGGTTTTAATTTTTACAAATTATTTAAAAATTAATTTTAATATTCCAGCTATCTTATTGAACATGATGTGTGTTATTTAGTTTTATGTGAAAGAAATTACTCAAAACGACTAGCTTATTCGTATCTAGAAGATATAGCTCAAGAGTTTCATTCACAGTATGGAAAAAGGGTTAATACTGTTACAAGACCCTATACATTTATTGAATTCGATACGTACATTCAAAAAGCTAAGAAAGTATTTACAGATTCTAGAGCAAGACGAAATATGAATGCTATTAATAGTCAGCTTCATGATGTGCAGAGAATAATGGTACAAAATATAGATGATGTATTACAAAGAGGGACTGTATTATCAGGTAATATTAAATAAATTACTACTTACACAGTGTATGGAGGGGGAAGCATGACATGCATTTTATGTACATATTTATTTAAACAGTAATCTTTATACTTCTTTGTGTTGCAGAGCTGGATACAAAAACACAAAACTTATCTATATTGACACAAAAATATAAAAAGGATGCTACATATTTAAATACGAAATCCATGTATGTAAAAGCTGCAGTAGGATGTATAGTGGTTTTTGTGTTCTTCCTTTATTTTTGGGTTCTGTAAGAATTTAATACAAATAAAACCATGGGTCCTAATATTCCATCTTTTTTTCTTTTTTAATCTATACCGAAGAAATTATAGTTTTATATCTATAGTCTGCTTATTTTTATTTATGCATAATGTATAAGAGTGTGTTTTCACCTGTATATATGAAGCACACTGGTAATAAGGGACAAATTATTTATGGTTTTATTAATAAAGAACATAAGACAGTTCTGTGATAATGAAAGTACGATTTTTTGGTGAATGTACTAACATTGTAAAGAAATTTATAAAAAATATACAGATTCTGCTTTAAATGTATTCACATTCATTTACTGTATTATTTTTGTTTATTTTTCAATAAAACTTGGCTATTTATTTGTTTGTGTAATGTTTATCCAGAAAAACATTCTCCACTTTGTTACCTTCTAATAATTTATCAAGTTCTCTACGTGTAACAATAAGGTGACCATCCATACTAGTTTTTCCATGAGATTGTTTAACATAAAATACAGTGTAAAATATATACGTCACACTCACAGTAAAACCTCTACAAAATTCACATTATTTTACAATTGGTTTATTTCAGTTGTTTTATAAAATGACAAGTATGGCCAGAATGTAAAAATGAATAAAATACTGACTTATACTCTCACTTTTTCATCATCATAGATTAATAGTGTGAAACGACAAGATTTCTTCAAGTATTTTATAATGTGTCTAGAACGAATAAGTCAATGCAAGAAAAGGTCAGTATTTTATTAATTTTTATATTCTGGCTATAATGCTATAGTTTGTTTTACAAAATTGCTGAAATATTTAAGCAATTGTAAAATAATGTCATTTTTGAGGAGATTTTGCAATATGACCACATTGTATAAAAGACAAATTTTATAATCTATCTGCAACATGTACATTTTACTTAGATTGCTGTAGTTGAAAGGCATGTGGCATATAGACACAGGAGCTGATACAGCTATTGCTCTGGGCAAAATATAAGATTTGCTGGTTTGTGCAGGAGCCCAGTTTGCCAACTTTCCACCTGGGTCGGCTGCCTACTTATTTAATTTTTAAAGTATTTTTCATTGTTATTTAATTACTTGCATTCCTAGTAGGAACATGCCTTATATTTGTGAAACTCTGCACATCATATTGTGGTCAGTATTGGATATAGAATACAATTTTGAAGTTTCATCACTCTTAATATATTTGAAATATTTCATGAAATTATTACACAAAAGTAGGACTTTGATACAATTATATTGGACAACAATATTATATCAAATAGATAAGTTAACTTATAGACAAAGTATTGAATTGAGATATTGCTTAAACCAAACATTCCACATATATACCACAAAATTCAACAATCACATTTTAAGCTTCATCAGAAATTTCTTCATCTGATAATTCGGAAACAAATAACAAATTTTTAAGAGAATTATCAAGAGATTCTTCTTTTTCTGCCTTTTTAATTATTTGATCTACTACCTGCTTGCCATTCAATGTTTCCACATCCATATTTTCATCATCGTCTGAAAAACCGATTTACATTGTAACTTTTAATGCAGTACTTATGAAATAAATACAACTTACCTGAGTCAAGGATGTCATAGGAACTCGAATGCTCTTTCAGGACAATGTGGATTATTGGATATTCAATAATAATTTTATTTTTCAAATTATCTTTTAGATTTCTTAATGGATCTAATTCATAAAATTTACAACCAGCTTTTTCTTCAGCTTTAAGATATAATTTTATACCAGGTAAATCAACTGCTTGATAATATTGAAGTTTCTGTTGTACAGTTTTATCTTCTTGCAATACCATGTACTTATGTAATAAATTACTTAATTTAGCTGTTTCAGGTACATTGTCATCACTTAGCTTTAAATTATCTGCATTTACAAATATCCAATCTATATGCCAAAATACTACATTTGATTTAAAATTGAGATAAGTAGTATTACGTTTGTGCCGTGCAAAGTTTCTTGGCAAAAACTTCAGTATTGTTTTACGTGAACTTGCGGCTGTTCGAAGTTTAAAGAGATGCTAAAACAAACATGCATAATTATGTAAAAAGTAATTTTGTATTTAAAGTCATAATTTACCTTAGGTAATTCTCCATTCTTCCTTGTAAACTTTCTAGCTGGATTTCGTTTTAATGATATTACATTTCTGGTAAGCTCTTCCAATAGACGATAATCACTAGATAAATCAAGATTTGTAAATTTATTAAGAGGTATATATTTGGTTTTGTCACGTGTACCATCACATTCTAGTTCTTGTTTATGGATTTTAACACAACGCAAAGAACATGTTTTAACTTCACATTTTGGGCATGCATATTTAGCTGGATTACAAGAACAAACTTCACACATACCTAGTCTTAAAAGAATAATTACTAGAATGGTAAATATTAGTAGTAGTAAATTTATTATTTACCTGCTATTTGTTGAGCTTGTACCAGGCATTGTGGTAATATCCGTTTCACATTCTTCCATCTTTATTAAATAACAAACTTTATTTGAGAAAACATCAATAACAAAACTGTAAACACTTGCTATTTATATCATAGAAACCTTAATTAATAATAGCAAGATCGAGGATGAGAACTTCTGCAAATCAACATAACCTCTAAACTAACTGTTTCCACGTGACTTTGTGTTGATGCGAAGCGACATCTTTCGAAGAAAATACAAAAGTTATAGCACAGTATTGCATAATATACTCATCTTTATAGAAAATTTCGCCGTATGCTATTTAAAAATGTAATAATTAGATAATTAAGTATTTAATATACGCAACAGCAAATTAATTCGCTTCAAGGTTGTGTAATACTAGATTCCACAATACATTTTTGTATACAGTCCGTCTATTTTTTATTTAAAAGTAGCGCCAACACGACCAGGCCCTCTCTAATTAATGAACCAAAGAATTTGATTGGTCAATCTCGATGAGTAATTTTGTTTTTATCCCGGTACCAAAATAATAGTGAAGTCTTATTTTAATAATCCAATATTAGATAAAAAAGATGAAAGTAATGTGAGGCCTTTAGTAATCCATAACTTTTAATTATACATATCATTGATCCGTTACACAAGTTATTCTTTAGATAGTTCTACACATTTTGGAATTTATTAATATCGAACAAGGTCAACATCCTTTGAAGTGAAGGTAGGAATTTTCAAGTTTTAGTCTAGCGCTGTTTTTAGTATAAAACGGGATGCGAAATTATTCCTCTCTTTTTCTACGCAGTGAATTGTGTCTATTGTGTTTGTTCATGATAAACATTGAAAATTAATGCGTCATTTTACTATTGGTCACTCTTTATGTAATATTTATAAATAGGTTTTCCCACATAACAGTAAAAATATTATTCATTATGGAAGGTAGACCAGTTAAAATCTGTCGAGTGAGGTTTAATTTTACACACTTATCAATTTCAGGTGCTCTAACCTATAATGTCCAAATCTGGAAATTCAAATAGAATACTCAGTACTCTTTCCATATCACTGCCTGATGATAGACCTATTACAGGGATACAAGTAAGTTAACTGGTTCTTATTCTACATTCAAATTATTTACATAGAAAACTAGATGTCATCTTTGTACCAGTCCATTGTGTTGCTACACTTTTGTTTTGAATAGATTTTCTAGTGTTGATAAACTGAATATTGCAATAACCATGTTAATAAGAGTTGTATACACAGAATAAATTTATGAATTGTTCAAAAATTAATAAAATCATGGATACAAAGTGCAGAAAAACAACTTAAAAATACTGCCACCTACATCATAGTTTTATTGTGCATTTTATATTAGAGTAATACAACTTTGATTTCAATTTTAAAATAAATACTTGTGCAATACTATTTTATAGTAATAGATTGATTGTTTGGTATCTGGAAAAACCCTGATTTCACATGATTCTAGAAATACCTTGTTCTTGCTTTGCAAGCATGTGAAATAATTGATCAGCAGTTGAAAAGTTGGGGAAAGAGATTATGGAACAAGAAAAGCAAATTTTATTTTCTGATGATGGAAATCCTGGAATTGCTTTTCTCAGTATGCAATTGATTTATGCTATTTTAGGAAAACTACAATCTGTTTTGAAAGACAAAGAATTTGAAATCTTCAAGCTGAAACACTATCAGGTTTTCTTTTGTTGTTTTGAATACTTTGTTTCCCAAGTACGATTTTGCATCCGCCCCTTTGGGAATCATGCTTCACAGTTTGGGAAATATTGATCTGCAATCTTAGTTTTTAATTTATACTGTAATGAATGCAACAAAAAGCAAATGGGCTGTTCTTTATAAATAATTAATGATTATTATGAATTGACCTTGATGTTTGATAATAAATGTTCATTATGATGTAGGAGGTGTTGTGCTGGAACTTTCTCTTTTGTTTTGATTCAAACCCCCATACTTGATTTTGATGTTTGAGGAACCATTTACAACTTTTTTTTATAGATGTCACTCCAAAAGATATAAATTTTTATATGAACAGAGCTCCTTTCCACATTAAATGTACACACACAAAATGCATTAATGTGTATCAATTGGAAGGGATACAGTTGTATGTTTATGTGAAACTAATTTGTTGTTTTTGTTATTAGAAGTTCTTTTTTGTACAAATACTGAAAAGTATACAGCAAGTTTTTTTAATCTCTGAACATGCAAATTCCTATGTTCAAGTTTAAAAAAAAACATGCCAATTAATTGTAGAGTATGCAAGCAACCTTTGATAAAAAACAAACGAGTTTCAATTAAGAAATATCAAGATTTGATTTTAAAAAATTGCAATTCATGTCTAATAAGTAATAAAATACAGCTTAGAGTTTGAAACTTGCAAGATGTGCAACAAAACGTTCTTTAATAAAATGTATTGTGATGTGACATTCATTGTGAACACTCCCAAATTACTTTCTTGTGACGTGAATCTGAACCGCACATTGTATTAACTTGAACCTATTTTTAAGTTAAGAACTGTTAAATTGTAAACAATAACACATTACAACAGCAGAACTATTTGTTTAATAAGAAAAGTTACAATAATTGCTCGAAATATCGTCCGCTGCGTTCTAAACAAAACGTTGAACGATTATAAAATGCTTGCGTAGTATTTGGCTTAAGTTTAGTTTAGGCCCTCAAGTTTTTAGAGATTTCTATAGTTTTGCTGAAAGCCCATGTTGAGAGTAGTAAAAAGAGGCCACTCCCACTCTGGACGTCCAGAAATAAAAAAGTTATTAATTTTCAAAAAAAAGTTTTTTCAATGGAAAATTTCCATAAGAAAATTATTCCCCAAAAAAAAACTTGAAAGCTTAAACCGAACATTTACCTAGTATTTATTAAAAAATTGTGATCTAATTCATTACAGGCTGTGAGTATATGAATTTTTAAAGCTTCTGCATTCTGTATTAGAACATTGCTATAAATCTTAGATTTAAGATAACCCCAAAGAAAGAAATCATTTGAGGATATATCAGCGACCTGAAAATGCTTCATTAAGAAAACATGAGACTGGTACTGCGAAATGCTGTGAAGCCTCGTCCATTTGAAACTGCACATTATCGATATTGAGGTTCAGTATTTGTGGCACAGTATGTACCTGGAGGAATCATAAAAACTTATTTGCATTTAGCTTTCCATCAATAAAGAATGGACCAATAAGGACATTGTTGATTATTCCAGCCCAAACGTTATACTGAGTATGGGTTATATTTTGTACATGATCGTTGTTAGTACGTGACCAATACCTGTTGAAGAAAGAAAGAAAAAGGATAAGAATTAAAACAGATAAAGAAGTATTAGGTACAACCAATAGTTTTGGGAGTTTACTGAGCCATTCAAAGAAAACGATGCTTCATCTGTGAAAACTATTTTTTTGTAAATGTAAAAATGTTTTTACATTCATTTAATAAATTAAATAGTTTCATAAAAATGTATTTGTTTAATTTTATCATCCTCATACATCCTCAATTTGTGTTGTTTATTTATATATCGCTTTATTTTGTTTAAATTGCTTTTATTTATTTATTTCAAATACAGAGAACGTGATACTCTTCTAAGTTTTACAGTCTTGTATTTTTCTTTTTCATACAAAATACTAATATGACAGACAAGACGACAAGTGAAATAGGTGGAGAGGCCAAGCCAACTGGCGGAAAATATAATTCTAACAACAGTAAACAATTTGTAAGCCTTGCATTTGTACTTTTTTAATATCTTAAACAGAAGTTTGGAACATTTAACTCTTTAGTTATTAGATTTAAGGATGCAATATGATTTTCTTCTGTATAATATAAAATATTTAATTCCATTTCTTCGGTAAGGACATGGCAAGTTTTTACTTTTTTTTTCTGTGGGAATTTACAACAATAATTTAATAATATTACAAATAGTCTCAATGGAAGGTATTGATCTGTCAGGATAGTTAATGGCAAACAAATCACTGACTTGTCTCAAGCTGTTGTTGCTTTTGTAGCAATTTAAAATATTTATTTTCTCTTGTTTACAATACGTTATTTCAAAATTAAGATACAAACTGCAACTACCTAAATGAAACTTGCTTTTCTTAATTGACATTAATAAATGACAAACTCATTTGTTTTTGTCAAAGGTTGCTTGCATACTCTGCAATGCATTGACATGTTTTTTTTTTTTAAATTGAACATAGGGATTTACATGTTCAGAGATAAAAAACTTCACTGTACATATAAGTATAATAGGTAACAAACACATAATTAACTTTGCTTCAATAAATAACAATCAAAAATTACAAGTTGTACACAAATTTTTTAATTCTCTCAGTAGTCAGTTTTAGCTTAAAAAAACACATATTTTGCCGGTTGGGCGATAATGCGCAAACATGCAAGAACACTTTGTGATTAATTTGCCCTATGGTGTCTTGAACATCTGCATGTGCAAGTTTAATTCCTTTGACATCCATATCTTCATTTGCATCCTCTAAACCACATTCATTACAACCTCAATTTCTATCATGACCATGGCCTCCTGTATTTTTTTTGTTTTAAGACAATGGGTAAACTGTTTAGCTAAACGGTAAACAATGTTTTGTTTACGTTTGCAGTCAACACTATGCTAGACACTGAATGCCACGTTGTCTCAATGGTATGTTTGAGGTTACATTAAATTGTGTATTTTTAAAGTGCACGTCTGTTGTAACTTCTCTGCAAATAATGAATAATTTTATTTTAGACAATCTGTTATTTGTATTATACTTTCAGCTGAAATTAGCATGATTTGAGACCAAGAAATTACAAATCAGGAAAACTTACAATTATTATCGTTTCGTGGAACCAATCGATTGTTAACTATTATGAAATCATTTAATAGCAAAACCTTTTTTGCTGCTGGGATTATATATCATTAGGCATCTTGTTTATTTTGCATAAGGATTAAAGACATAAATACAACCAATTCAAAATACTAGTTGGAAATATGCGTGCTCTTGGCGATCTTCTTTGTTAGATGGTGCTTGTGTTGCACAGTTTAGTTCAGTAAATATAAAAATTTTACGTTGAGTATGTTGTCCAACTGTTAGAAGTAAACAAATCCATTCAGTACTCTCAAACTTATAAACTGTTTAAACAGTTTAGTGCTCTGAACGCGCCCATTGACACTTCTCTAGCACCATTTAACATAGGCACTGCTCTTTTTGTTTTGGCAGTTTTGAAATAAGTATAGTACATTCTAGATATGGTGATTTTGTATTAATATTAGACAGTCGATTGGTTTTTTTCTCTAAAAACTGATTTTTTAAATTGATTCTCTTCCAAACGACGCACAGCCTAATCGATTCTTTTGTGCATAAATCAGATCAAAACTAATCTTAAGATATCTTTCTGTAGTACAAAGAAAGATACTCATAACTACAGGCCAACTTTTCTAGAAAGGCGTTTGGCTTAAAGATGCTCACTGGACAGTGTGGGTGTAGTAGTAGGGAGCCCATTTTTCTCAGCTTTGTCATGGTGTTTATATCGGTATAATCACAGTAAAAAGTATTTTTTTTTTATTATTTTGTTTTTCTTGGAATTATTTTATAGTATTGTTAATTTAGTGTTTTCATAGTGTTTTTATAGTGTTTAGTATATTATTTAAGTTTAAATATGGTTTTGGACAGTAAAAGCTGAAAAATTGTAAACTCTATTCTACAATTTATGAAGAGAGAAGCTGATGCAGGTACATCCATAATTCCACTATTAAAGGTAAGAGAAAATAACAGTTTTTCACTCACCATAATCAAACATCAGTTTTATTGTAATCAATTTATTTTACATTTCAATAATATTACTGAAATAACATATAAAACAACCACAATTCATTTAATGAAATATTTAAGAATATAGACATTTTTATGTAAGCATTCTCTTAAGGTAAATTATTACGTCTGTTGATTGCTTGAACACTAATGTTTCCTTGGCAATAGTATTTAACATAAAAAATATAAATCATCATTTGTATATAAGTAGAAAGAATGTTTAAAAAGTAAAACAATATCACACACAAGGCATATTTTTACATTCTACTTAATTTTGTCGCTTTTACAGGTACAACAAGTGGCTGCTGCTACTGGCGTAAGTTTACAAACCATAACTCGCATCAGTAAGGATGCCAAGGAAATCAAAAAAAGGTGAAAAACCATCATTTTCTACTCCTAGCAAAAAAAGAAAATTCAGAAAATCAAAAGTAGCTCTGGATGATTTTGACAAAGGTGTATTGCGTCAAACGATAATCAATTTCCATACTACTGAAGGTGTAATACCAACTCTTTCCAGGATACATAAGAAGTTGTGCAAAGACACCGGTTATAACAGGTACAAAGATAAGCTACGAAACGAAATAAAGTAATTAGGATTTAAATGGAAAAAATTTGAAACTAATAGAAGACTTTTCATGGAGAAACATGAAGTAAGGCATCTTCGAATGAACTTTTTAAGAAGAATGAGAAGATACAGAGAAGAACAATGCCCAGTTATTTATGTAGATGAGACGTACATACATTCTTCCCATACTCATCAGAAAGCATGGAGTGATACAACTAATGAGGGTATAAGAAAACCGATCTCTAAGGGATCCCAGTTAATTATTTTAAATGCTGGAAGTGAAGGAAGATTTATACCCGGTTGCTATGTTAGAAAAAAAGCGTGCTGGTAATTGATAATGCCCCTTACCACAATAAGCAAGTAGATAAGTGTCCAACTTCATCCTCCACAAAGGATGTAATGAAGAAATGGCTAAGAGAGCAGCAAATTCCTTTTGATGATACTGTATTAAAACCGGAGCTGTATAATACTATTAAGTTATACAAACCGAAATATAAAACATTTCAAATTGATAAGCTGCTAACTGACGCGGGTCGTGATGTACTAAGATTGCTGCCCTATCATCCTGATCTGAACCCTATTGAGTTGGTGTGGGCAGCAATGTAGTCATATGTGGCTGCCAGAAATACAAAATTTACTACTAGCAAGGTCATAAAATTATGCAACGAGTTCTTTGGGCAGTTTACAGTAGAAGAATGGAAAGCAAAGTGCGAACATTCTAAACGAATTGAAGAAGAATTTATGAAGAAAGAACCTATGATTGATATAGTGGTGGACAAACTGGTAATTAATTTAAATGTAAGCAGTAGCAGTAACGATAACACAAATGAGCAAGGAACATGTAATGAAGACGAAGAAATAGAAGTAGAAGACAATAACCTTTCTGAGATAGAAGGATTGCCTAACAACACATATCCTACTGCTTCGTATCCACAACCTGGAACCTCTAGTGAAAAAGTGTATGCGGTTTTATAATGTGACGTAATGTGACAAATGTTCATATTATATTTTCTAAATGTTTTTGGTGAATTTTTCTATGTGTAACACTGAAGAAGAAAAATGTAATATCAATCACCAAAGACACATGAAAATGCGCACTAAATATCTGGTTTTATTATTGTATAATGTTAAACCAACTTTATAGTTTACGCAATTAATGTTTTTGGAAATTAATTTTTGAATTCTTTTTTTGCTAATTTAGCAGATCATTTATTGTTTTAACAATAGTTTTATTTAGTTTATATTATGAATTATTGAATTTGTCCACAGCTGACATGAAACAGAACATTATTCAAACCATTGTACTGTAATGATGTGTAATAGTAAATTAATTTAAAAAAATTAAATGTTGTTTATTATTAAACTGTCGTACAAATTCAAGCACATGCTAAAAAGAGTCAAATGGTAATCTTTCCGAAAAGTAAAGATGTAAACAATGTATTTTACAACATGCATCTTAAAAAGGATAATAAAAGTTCTACACAAACCTGAGAATATTTTCGGTTTCCCAGGGTGTTTTTAAATATTTTGCCTGATAAATTGTACCTTTAAAAGCAATGTCAACTTTTATGGTGGGTGTTTGTGATGCCAATTCATCGGCAAAGCAAATATTGTCATATAAAAGAACGCCGACTGTGAGAACTGCACAATAAACTTAATTTGTGGGATAACCTAGTACACCTACAATCGAGCAATTGCACGCAAAGTTTGTAATAAAGATTCTCCAATACTTTCTATGAAATAAATTAAAAGCAAATAATTACGTATATGTACATATATAAACGAAATTTCTTTTTATTATATTTTGTGAAACTATTATAAGAAAAACTTTGTTTATAAAATATATTTCTTTAAACGTAAATACAAAAGAATATGTATCTACAGAAATACTGAGATAATTTATAGATAATCATTGGACATAAATATAAATACGTATTAATTGTAATTCAAAATTTGTATCGATACAAATATCATTAAAAAATTGATGTAGTTAATTGAATTAATGGTGTAATTCTCTCTGGGAATATCATTTTTACCATGTTCGATTTGAAATTGTTGCCCGTAGTGTACTTGAGCCATTTTCAATATCTCCGTCTCTACCGCACGCACACAGACCTGCTTTGTCTATCTTCTGCGTCTACCCAAACGCCTTTTTACAAACGTTGGCCTGTAGATGGAAGCATAAACTCGTCCAATTTGTGCATTATGTAACAGCTTGTGTAGAGGGTGTTTCAAATTCAAGCTTAAGCATGGGGATCTCGCTTATTATAAGAGATAGAGTATAGGTTTAAATTTGACACTTTTGCTAAATATGCTAATTAATAATCTAAAATGAAATTTGAGCTAACTGCTTTTGTTTTCAACTTATGACCAAAAAAAGGCAAAATGGCAGTTATAACGATCCTCAGAGAGCGTCCTCAAGGAATGATGTTACTCTAGGTATCCACCACCACAAAAAAACTTAAAGGCATACACATAGACAATTTCCAATTCTTCCTTTGTTATTTTTACGAAGAATTTAATTATAAAATAGAAAATTAACCAAACATAAAAGTAATGTTAAAAGTTTTAAATAGTTATTACAAGTACAGTTCCCTCTGGTTATTACCACCTTTATATAAACAAAAAACAAAAAGACAATAATAAAAAGCATAGAATCTGACCTGTCTGCAAAAATCCAAATTGGTTTCTTAACACACGTTGCTCATTATTGTTGACGTTTCAAACTTTAAATTAATTTTAAATTAACTAACACCACTAAACTAATAAAAATTTCCTATAGTTGTTAAACTTGCAAAGACTCCAAAAGAACTGTCTCAGACAATGTCAGAATCTTTTCTTGTTGATTCCATTCTCGAAGTCAATCCCGAAGGTTTCATACGGGAACTTCAACATGCCAAAATATGAAGCCTGACATAGCTTTTTTCGTTTGTGAACTTGAACGTTTTCAGCGTTTATTTTTACACAGTAATATTAAAATTCCGAATTATTAACTGCTGGCTAATGTTTTTCTTCTGTGGGAACGGAGAGTGGATGAGCTTTACATGCATGTCACGATTTAGCATTTTACGTATATTATTCTCTTGTTAGATAAAATAATTCACTGATATCTAAATTAATAATAATCTTTTTCCTATTTTTATTTGTTACGTACATTATTAACTTTTTTTTGTAAATTAATAGTGTGTATTACACAGTTTAGGTTTTACGTCTTCCTTATTATTGGGATTTCTAAAAATGTAATAAAACATTCTTAATGGCAGTTTTAAAATTATCAATTGACATTTCGGTTTCGTGAAACTATTATCAGGTTCTTTTTTTCTTATGGGCACATATTTGATATTGATAGAATTTTTCACGCTGTTTTCAACGATATAAAATCCTTAGTAAATTTTGTTCTTCCCAACCTATTACTTGTTCGCTAAAGGATCATACTAGAATTAAAAAAAGTAGTTGTCCTGAGTGGCACAGAGGTTTGTATGTCTACCTTTTAACCTGTAGATATCAAATTTAATTCCCTTCTCAGGTGACAATTTTGAATGCAGGAAAAATTCAGGATATCTTTTTCTTGGATAAGGAAGTAAAATCATAGGCCTCATGTCAATGCAATTCTCGCAACATCAGAAATTCCTACTGGAGGTTGGAACACTTCCAGATAGACAAAATTCTAATGCAAGTGAGGTGCAGTAAATTTCCATGGTTTTCAGATCTTGCTAGGCTAATGACTAGAGCGGTCGAACCTTGATCACCATGTGATTGACGTAGTGATTGATTGAATCACATGCTTGTTCTTGTGATATTGATGTACATACAGTACATTGCGAAACATCTGTTATTGTGGACTTCTCAAAAAGATTCTAAAAGTTTTAATCTTGAATTTACATTACCCAAGTGTTTTTCAAAATATGCAGGAAAATTTAATAGGTATTATGCATTCACAGTTTTTTTGCATGAGGGTTGATCGTGAATCTTTTGTTAGGTTGTCCATAATAGGTATTTTAATTGTTATTTTGTTGTACAGCTTGGATAACCTCAAAACTAATCTCTGTCATTGCACAGAATACAACCTTGTTGCCAAATCTATTGCCTATTTGAAGTAGGAATACTTAAACAGTCAGGATCAGTGATGTGCGTTGACACATCAACAATGATTGTTGACATTTTTGTGTCAGCAATTGATTTTTCACGTCAAAAATGTCAACAATGTCGACAATGTGTCAACTTTGCAAATAAAGTAGGATTCTGCACATTTTTTGTTAAACCTAACCTGTATACACAGGTGCTAAAATAAGCTAAAATGTCTAATAAGATCATTAATAAGATGTTCAAGACAATTCAAGAATCAAAATGGCTGAAAGGCCCAAGAATAAGAATTTTGATGACGTGGGTTTTCAGTTATAAAAGACTGTGACAGTAACTGAAGATGGAAAAGAAAAACCAAAATATTTAAATAAAATGGCATTAAAAAACTAAATCCTATGTATTTATTCTTATTTCCATGGAATCAGTAAAATTACAAGTATGTTTACTCATAGCTCCATAGGCCCATACTAAGATTTTTAGTTCAGATATGTGGGGGCACAGTTTATACCTTACAGAATCAGTTAGATCACTCAGAGCGGTTCTTTTGATCTTTCGTGTTCCTGGTTTTTGGTCTGCGCACGCTAAACTGTAGACCGCGCGTTTGTAGGAAAGGTTATATATGCAGTTGATATTCAAATTTCACAACTAATGTAACTTACCAACACTGAACAATTTCACTAATTCACTTACAGAATATGCAAGTTGATTTCATTTAAATAATACAATCTTTTGTGAGATTATTTCTTTGCAGGTTAAGGTTAGGTTTTTCATCCCTCTACTTCTGGACAGAAAATAGTGCTCTGCGCATAGACCGCGAGTTTCTTGAAGTGGAAGACAAAATGTAGGGGAAGTGATCCAACTGATTCTGTAAGGTATAAACTGTGGTGGGGGCAATTCTAGCAATGTGACAGTTAGTATACATAGGTATCTTAATACAAAAGATTTTATTAATTGAAAAAACAAATGCTAACATGATGAACAACATCCTAGCATTTATTTTTTTTCTAATCAAAATTATTCTATACGTACATTAGACTTAAACGTACTTAAGCATCTCACAATTCCCTGTGCCTCCTATTTGCCCTCACATACTTTAAGTCAAATAAAAATTATTGTAATAAATTATTTAAGATTTAAATAATAAAGGAAAAATCAAATTTAACAGCTTTGCGCATGTGCATTCATAATGTCTAAATTGTTGACATTGTTGACATAGTTGACATCAATAAGGTCATGTCAACAATGAATTGTTGACGTCGACATTGTTGACACGCACATCACTGGTCAGGTTGTTTCTTGCTAATAAATTATTCCCATAGCAATTTGATATTGTTTCTGTTATTAGAGATAATAATAATAATTACTAAACTGAAAACATAAGAAGTGCTAAAGGTGTTAATTCCATTTTATATAAAACTGACAACATTGCATTTGTAAGTGTTCTGTCATGCAATCTAACCTAAAATTATTTAAAAAGCCTAACCGTACACATAAGACCAGTCTAAGCTGAAAAACTAATGTTCACACTTCTAAATTGGACAACCCTCATGCAAAAAAATTTTGGACACATAATAGAATGCATTGAAATTACAAAACATGTTAACAAAGAGATTTTCTAAGTACACCTTTGAAGTTTAACACCTGAATTTAGAGACACACTGTATTATGTTTTTTAGGAATGCTAATTATACAGTTATTTCACGAAACCCATTATTTAAATAAGGTTGAAATATCAACTTATCTCAATCATTTTTTTTTACAGATAGTAGAAAATATAGAAAAGTGCCCAGCGGGCTTTACTGCCATAAGTAGAACTTATGATCAAGATCAAGACGCAGATTTGTGGCGTGAAGGATCATTTCTAAAAAGAAAAACAGAAAGATATTTGTGCTTGTCAAAGACTCAAGGTAAATTAAATTTTTTGTTTAGTCTTGTTTAATTTGCAGTTTTAATATTTATTTTCAGGACTTCCTGGTTACGTTGTAGAAGACATAGTTGTAATAAATGATAAAATACCCCCAGAAGGGTTTTGTTTTTTAACTAGGACAGTTGATACAGAACAAAAGGCTTTGCGTAAAAAACAATTGTGCTATCGTTTAGCACCACGTAAAAGTGCTCAATTGGCTGTGACCGATATTATTGTTTGTAGTCGTCTTAAAAAAGCTCCTGAAGGATTTAGTTTAGCTGGGTAAGTTGCCAGCGTTATTAATCTAAACATGGCAATAATATACTTTTATGCCTTTATATGTAGTGAAATAAACGGTGCTATAATTTGTTATAAAATGGGAAATGTACAAGATTCAGAAAGTGAAAGTGGCCAAAATGGTAATAATAGACCTCCTGAACGTCCACCAAAACCAGCACCCCCTCCTACATCGTCTGTTTATCCTACTATTGCCGATAATATTGATCATGATTATGAAATTTTGAATCCAGACTTTAATAATAGACCATCACGACCAGCTCCTACACGTCCAGCTCCTCTTACTCCTGGTCAGTCAACTCACACGCTTTTATCGGCTCAAGGTGGACTAGATGGTGTTCCATTTATTATTAATCCACGCTTCATGAATATGGCTAATCCTGACAAGGTAATTATTGTAAATCATTTATAGAAATTTTTATTAAAATATATAATTTATAGGTTCAACTCCCTGTTATTAAAACAAGAACTATGCAGCAATTGATGAAAGATTATGATTACAGTTTTGCGGTTGAAAGACAATAATCACATTTGTGGAGTAAACTATGACATCTTAATAAGAATTCCACGAGAATAACTGAACTGATTAGAGTTTAGGATTTTTATTATGTAAATTTTCAACGTGATTTTATTTTTATTGAAGATTATGATTAAATTTTTTATCACATAAATAATTGTAATATTACAAAAATTTATAAAATATAAAATAATAATTAAAGATACGAAACATTGAACAAGGTAAAGTATTGTATGGTTTGTAATTTTACAATTGATGAAACTTATGTGCAACATTTTAAAACAATTTATGTTTAAATAATAATTCTATTATTCTTTGTGGATAATGTTGTCTGTTTTAAACTAATTTGCATTCTTATTTAATTATTTAAGTGCATTATCTGTGTTACACTTGGTTATTCCTAGAGTTCCTTGATATCAAAGTATTGTTTTTGTTACATTTTAGGGTTAAAGTGGTAACTTGGTTAACTGTTTATAATGCTTTTCTTCTTGTTTCACATTGAACATGTTAGACAGAGATACATGATATACATCTACCCTTGTCTAATTAATGAAATATAATAACAAATACATTAAAACTGGTACTATTTTTTATGATTATGTTCATAATTCATATGCGCATACAATAAATATACTTCTGCAATTTCTGGTGTTATCGAAGGATTATGTAATAAGTTTTGAAGATCTAATGCTAATAGTTCAGTTAGATCTCTTAAGTGTATCACTGTTGTGATTTTTTTTATCAAAGTAATTAAGAATCTCACTAAAAATTATAAAACCAAGTCCTACCAAAAATTGATTAAATCCAAGGAATCAGATCAAAAACATTAAAATGGCATGTTAAGTGTCAACTCTGAAACAACAAAAATATCTAATTGTTAATCGAGGACTCTAGTTAATACCTATTTATTAATAATTCTGTACATACTTATTCTATCCTTTCATTCGTATCTAAAAAGCATGTGTCATTCACTATATTTGTTTTCAAAGTTGCATTTCACACACTTACCAGATGCAGAAATGTTTTGGAATGCCTAATAAATTGTATGTGGGGAAATCTAGCAATTGTAATACGTAGTCACTTTTTATTATTGTTATTATTTTCTAATAAAATAACTTTCAGGTAAACCACGAGAAAAGATTGTGTTAACTTGTTTGCCATGACTTTGTGATTGTTTCTTTTAAATTTTACAAATAGCCATATTTTCCAAATATACATAATTCTTTCTCTTGGTTATCTAAAAACTAGAATAAAGTTATGAAAAAGCTGAAAACAGATTTGCATATGTATTTTAAAGTTCTCCAACTTTCTCCATTAGTTTCATTGTATTCTAATAAAATTAGTAGGAGAACAAATATTTGCAATTGTTTTATTTCCTATGTCTCCCAAAACATTTCTACACTCGGTATATTTTAAAAATACCAGCACTGATAAGTTTTCTTATAGTAGTTAGATATACTAAAATCATATTTAGTTTAGTAAATATATCTACTATCATAGCATATATTGAGCTGTTATCATCTGTAATTTTAGTGCCAATATTTTACATGTTATTGATCAATGATGTATATAATTAGAATATAATTTATTGTAAATTAAGTTATAAAATTTATTTGTTATTCAGTTAACACATGAAAAGTTTGGTGTTCATTGAGAAATATTTGGTGTGCATTACCGAATATGAACATAAACCATTTGAAGTTGGTAAATCAGTACACATCAAAGTACACATGAATATTCATTAACAAATGTTTGTTACATTAATGAATATTATCTGAAGCCAGGGTCATAGTAGATAAAGCATTGCCATGAAATAACTTACACTTTCAGTTGTTTAAATCTCCGGTTGTCATATTTCAGTGCATTGTTTTTTAGTACTGTCAGATACTTATATACTTGACATTTACAGTTATTAACAGCAAATTACATAATCTTATGCAACAAAGATTAGTAGCAAGAACTTCTTAACAGTGGGTCAATCTATGCAAGATTTTAACATAACTCGGCCAATTACTGTTAATTGAGGGACTCTAGCTTAGCCTGTATTTGATTCAACACAATGTCAGAATCCCTAAATACAAAGTTTTGTTGTTATAATTCTAATAACAAGTATCCAAAAAGTCCTGTAATCAAGTCATCCTTGAAACAGAAAACGTGTCTTTTATTATGTTGCGAGCCTTAAAGTGCCGTTGATGTTAATCAACTGTAGTATATGTTTACTTTTCTATTTTTCAAACTAGATATTCTAAATAGCCAGTTTTGTTTGTCATCGTAGCTTTTCTAGTTACAAACAATCAAGGCTCTAAACAATGTCACTGTCACCACATCACGTGATGTAGGCTATGTATGTAAATTGTCAGTTATATCCAAAGCATATTTAGGAAGAACTTGCAATTTAAGAAAATTTATATATAAAAATTATTTTGATGTTAATGTTCTTAAAATGTCATCATTCCTTGTACACATTATTCTGATTTTATTTATTAATCGACAACAGTGGGCCCCAGCGTCAATTATCAACTTAATAGCTTATGAGGCAATCATGAATTTTTTATCTTAAATTGGATACAATTACTTGTGCCCACAAGCAAGCAACAAGTAATTGCATTGGCAAATAAGATTGCTGGATAGCTGACAGCACTTGTTTGCAAACAACTAATTACTGACAGCGTTTAATCATCGCTGCTGGTAGTGCGTCAGCAAGATAACAGCTCGTGGACACAGACCATTATAACTACAAAGAGCAAGAGTAATGCTTGTGTTCAGGAGCAGTCAGCAAGTGGTAGCATGTCTTGAACAATAAAGTTCCTGAATGGTTGGTAGCAATCATCAGCGATTCGTTTGCTACCGGCATTCTACGCAACGTTTTAAAAAGCGCTTTCGTATTTTACGGCCGTTTGCATTTGAGGTTAAGTATAAGTTGTTGCATCAGAATTGATGTTTATGTAGAGAGAATCAGGTTTTTTCACATCTGTGATGGATGCAATATTAAAAAGTGGGATATTTGAATATTGTCTCTTTATCGTTAGAGCTAATTGGTACTGATTAAAATAACGCACACCAACATTTATTAAGTTGCCCTTTAAAGGTGCTTGTAATTAATCTTTGATCCCAAACCTCGGCGACAACACCATATTTTAAATTTATGGCGCCAGCGCTTATGGGATAAGTATTAACACAGATTAAATAAAAGTCTGATATTTCACTCCATATACCCCTAATGTTCCCATTTTTTGCCTCGGCGCATTTACATTTGCAGCTCTGGGAATTTACCACGCCTACTCTTTTATGCGCGTTTTATGAAAAGTGCATACCACGCTGTGCTGCTTGCGCAGTACATGTCAAAATCGCAAGCTCTGGGAGTTGCTTGGAAACAGAGAGCAATAGGATCCATAAATCTGTCGAAGTGAAACAACGGACTCATATAATCTGTGGTATTACGTGGAGAGAGAAAATCGGGAAGTGGGATAGACTGAGACTACGCTACTGATTGGCTGGAGGCCGAATCAGTCGACCGTATCTTGTCTAATAATAACCGAGGCAGAGATTAAATAAAAGTCAGATGTTTTGCTTCGACAGATTTGTGGATTATATCGCTCTCTCTCTTTCCCAACAACTCCCAAATTGCGATTTTGACATGTACTGCGCAAGCAGCACAGCGTGGTAAATTCTCAGGGCTGCAAATGTAAATGCGCAAAGACAAAACATCTGGGAATGCAAAGCATAACCACAACGAACTCCTGTTTTGTTACTTTTTTCAAATCTTGGCGGCCATTTTAACCATGTTCCCGATGTGATATCAAAAAACTAAAAGTATACGTTTATCTTATTTTTTGATGTAGAATACGACTGTAAAGTAAAAAAAAATTTTTTTTTATTTTTCAATTTTTGACGGCCATTTTGACCATGTTCCCGAAGAGTTGTCAAAAAACAAAGACACAACATTATCTTTAGTTTTTGATGTACAATCCAAATCTGAAGCCAGAATTTCAAAATTTGACGAAAATTCAGTAACGACTCCGGAGTTCGTTGAAAATGGAAACATTGGTGGTATAGGAAGTAAAATATCTGACCATTTTAATCTGTGATCGAGGTTTAGGTCGTGTACATAAGAACTACTAAGAGAAGTTTCAATGTCAAGAGTAGGCGTGTATACTACTCGTGAATTTTTTGAATACCTAATTTAAATTAATTTATTTTAATTAAATTAAGAAAATATGAAGATCAAGTTTTAAACTAATAATTGTTCTATTGTGAGCATCAGTTTTCAATTTAAAATTAATCTGTAATGATTAACCAATAAATTGCAGTTTGACAGTTTATCCAAAGCAGAAACTATCTGAATGGATTTTAGGTGTTGATTAATCACAGGCACATCACTTTGTTACCATAGGTCACTTGATAAGAAAACTTTTTATACACACGGTATAAGTAGACTATCCCGTGCACTTTTGTGTACTATGAGAGTGTTTGATAGGTAGTTCCCCCGATAATATGGTAGTTCTAATAATGATACACTTTTTAGAACTTTTGAAGTTTCGGAAGTTTAAAATTCATTTGATCAGCCAATAACCTCAAATATATAATTATAATTAACAAGTTGCTTGAAATGATTATTTATTTATATTGATATAAAAGGTAAGTACTACTTATGTTTCAGGTAGTAAACTAATTTTAAAAAAATTTCTTTGCGTTTAAATTATTTAAGTACCTACTCAAACACAATAATATTTTGAAAACTGGAATGTTTACAAAATATTTTTTTAAATTCTCCTAACAATGATTGTTATTGTTCAATTTAAAAACTAAAGATACTTTGTTGTGACTATTTGAAATCGTTTTTAAAGGATTTATACACAATTTTCTTGATACATTTAGTTCTTTTTTTTGTAATTAGCTCTGAGAACTATAATCCGACCACTTTAGGAAAAATAAAGGAAAATTGAATCTTGATTTTTGGAATATCTCTTCCTTGTGGCTTCTTAAATAACACCCTAAAAGTCGTACACTGTAGGTGAAAAGCCATCTGGAGACAGGAGGAAATCTGCCCCCCAAAACTGATTTTTGCGTTTTTCTCTGAAGTTATTAAATTTAGAGAGATGAAGGAGTCTAGATAAAATGAAGTTTATTTAATCTCACACAAAGAGTTATAATCACTTTTTCCATATTTTGATTCGTTATTGCATAATTTGATTTACAAGTCAACCAAATAAAAATGGCTAGTGAGTATTTGTTGAACACTGGAAATAATAGCGATTTGTGGTGGGAACTGCTCTTGCAGTAGTGTTTACTCTCTTCCTCAACTGCAAAGCTGAACGACTACTTTTATTTAGTTGACCTGTTCATTACCGTTTGTCCAAGCAAGTTGTACAGGGTATGCCTGAAAACAATCTTTGAACGTTGACAGTATGTTCCTGAGACAAAATCAAAGTAATTCAACCAACTTGCCTATATTCTAAAGATCACTGTTAACAATCCATTTATTTTAAAAAGCAATCTACTGGAAACTCGAGTGCAATGAATTGTGTAATTTTTAAAAAATTTCTGTGTACTGAAAACTGTAGCTTAAAAGCATAAAGTGTTTATCCTGTTCATTTGTAAATTATTAATAACAATTTAAAATGTTGCATCATAAATGATAGTTTTTAAAATATTTGGGTGTACATTTATTCTCTCCACCACGATTTTACAAAATGTTTCTCTCATGTCCCCCTCTTACCCTTTAAGAGGAAAAAAAAACAAGTTGAGAATCACCCTGTATTGCATTTTAAAATAAACAGGTTTACATTTGACAGTTTAGTAACTGTATGTAGCCATTGTTTTACATGTGACAGTTACTGTAATGTTGTTGATGTCAAAGCAGCAACAGGTCAAAATTGCATAATTAAAGAAATTCACAATATATCACCATTACCATGCAAATTATAGATTTTTGATTTAGGGATGAGTCATGGACTAGTCTAATTGTTCAATTTAGATATACTGACTCACCTTGCTCACTAGTAGGTTTTCAAATGCAATGTTGCCAGAATTCAAAGACTTCCTCTTTTTCTGGAAATTTAGAATTATAAAAAGAAAAGGAAAATTGTAGTTTCTTTGGTAGTATTTGCTATGGCCATGTTTGAAAGAAGAGAACTTTGAAATTTAGTTTCATTTAAGTAACATAAAAATACCCAAGTCTGGATTAAATTTTACTTCTTATCTGAGAAGATGTTTTTGGTTTTTTGATCACTTACACTGTATAATAATAATATTTCTATTTTAAAGATTAATAAATTTTAAAATACTAAATACACTTGAATGTTTTATAAATAAGTTTAATTTGACATAAAATATGGTTAATAAAGTTTTTATTTGTTTTATCTAGAGCTTGAGCATAGGTATGTGATATCACACGAAACATGGACTCTGAAGAATCAGACTACATACCTAATTATCAGCAATTACTATTTCAAGAAACTGCAGATGCAGGAGAAGTAGCTGATGTGAATCGAAAATGCTTAGTTCAAACATACACTACCTCCTTAAATCTGTAAAATAGTCTTTTTAATATAACCTGCTTATATTTACTATACATTGACATTTGTAGATTGGATAAGAAAAATTCTTTGGAATTATTAAAAATAAATTTGGATAAATATTCAAAACACCTAAATGAAAATAAGAATATTTTTGATAGTTTTGTATCACACACTAGAAATAATGAAAGTAATTTATGGTCAAGTGGTTTGAACGATGTTGATATAAACGCATTATTAAAGCCATTACCATGTAGTAATGAAATAAGTAGCAATGGATGTTGTCAAAATTCAAATATAAATGAAGAGACTATCCAGGAATTTATGAATTTATTTGATCAAACTCCTCAAGTGGTAAAACAGGATATTAATAATGAACCGAGAGTTAGAAAAATAGCTAAGAATTTCGCTCCTAATTGCTGTGTTTCCAAGGATAAAATATTTAAGACAGCGTCTGCAGACAGCCTTGAAAATAAATTATTTTCTAAAACAGAACCACTGAAGGAAACTGAGCAAATTCCAACACCTAATTCTTGTTTTAAAACTGCTTATGAAGAATTACAGATACAAAATAAAAAAAAATTTGGTGTTCGTTCAGCATCTCAAAATCAGTTACAAACTGGAGGGCCAATTGTTGGGCAAAAAAAGAGATTAGGAATTCGAAGAAATTATCAAAACAAATTTGTTTCTCCTATGCTATCTAATAATTTAAGGTAAAGTTTGAAATCTGTGTAATTATTTAATAATCATTTAAGAGATTACAGTGATGATGAAGTGATTCCCAAAAATGATGTGTGGCCTTCTGATCAAGTTGTCGATGAACGTTTAAAAAATATAGAACCTCGTATGGTAGAATTAATTCGTTCTGAAATAATGGACATCTCTGCAACAGTAGATTGGGATGACATAGCAGGTTTGGAATTTGCTAAAACTGCTATTCAGGAAGCAGTAGTTTGGCCTCTTTTAAGACCAGACATTTTTACTGGTTTGCGTAGACCTCCAAAAGGTATACTACTGTTTGGACCACCTGGAACTGGTAAAACACTCATAGGTAAGAGGTGATGATACTAAAGATTTTATAAATCTGGTAACTTCTGTAGATATTTTAATATTTCTCTAACAGATAAACTTTTACAAAAGTTAAAACAGCTTTAAACCGTTAAATATTTCTAAATGCAAAATATGTTATAGGTAAATGCGTTGCTTCTCAAAGCAAATCAACATTTTTCAGTATTAGTGCTTCATCTTTGACCTCAAAATGGATTGGTGATGGTGAGAAAATGGTACGAGCTTTATTTGCTGTTGCACGTTGTCATCAACCAGCTGTAAGTCACTGTTTTGCATGTCCAATTATTATAATTATTAATATAATTCTTGATCATATATAGGTCATATTTATTGATGAGATAGATTCACTTCTATCACAGAGGAGTGAAACAGAACATGAAAGTTCTCGTCGAATAAAAACTGAGTTTTTGGTACAGTTAGATGGAGCTACCACCGATAATGATGAGCGTATTCTAGTAATTGGTGCAACTAATAGACCACAAGAACTTGATGAAGCTGCAAGAAGACGCTTTGTAAAACGTTTGTACATTCCTCTCCCTGAATTTCAGGTAAGAATCTAGAATAAGGTACTATAGATATGATTGCCTTCTTTGTTTTATTCAACTTCAACTTAATAGGCTCGCTTGCAATTAGTATCAAGATTAATGGCACCAGAGAAACATATCTTAAGTTATGAGAATATTCAAGAAATTGCAAAACTGTCTGATGGGTACTCAGGAGCAGATATGAAAAATTTGTGTTCAGAAGCATCACTTGGTCCAATTCGATCTATTGATATGAGTATGATTCATTGTATTCAGTCAACAGAGGTAAAGTATTGTGTTGTGGGTGCAATTCCCAAACTTATGCAAACAGTTTCGTATACAAGTTTATTTACAATAGAGTTGTTTTCTCAAATCGGATATATGCAATTTCTACACGTTTTTAGAAAGTACGTTATATCAATAGTGCTCTGTGAAAATTTAAGTTTATTGAATCAATACAACAAAAGATGTTTACAAAAGAATTGCAATTATTCTTACAGCAATATGACATCACTAGACATGTTGGTAACGAGCTGTCCTACAAGTGCGAGCAAGTGCAAGTGTATGTATATCCCAGGATGTCATCCTGAACTCTTTAATTTATTTAAACCTGAATGATTTTCCAGAAAATCTAATATTGTGGACTTTGACTATTTATAATATATACTTTCAAATTGTGAAATAAAAAGAAATTGCTAAACAATCCTGTTGCACACGATTTTCAAAATTGTAATTTCAAAACTGAACTCAAAAGCAAATAAATTAATTAAGATGATAATCTAACATGATAAGAAATTTCTTTGAGTATAATTTGCTAATACAATTTTGAGAATTTTTGCAAGTTGAAGTTAATTCATATATGAAACTGTTTGCACAAGTTTGCATCTCTTGTATTACCAAAATTATTATTTTACAGGTTAGACCAGTTAACATGGATGATTTTCTAAAGGCATTTTCTAGGGTAAAAGCTAGTGTATCACCAAATGATTTAGATCAGTATTTAAAATGGAATAAAACTTTTGGATCTTGTAGTTCTTTTTAAGATGGAATCGTGTATTATTTGTATTAATAAATTTATTCTCATCAAAGGAGACTATTTTTTCTAAGTCTTGAAAACTATAGGTACACCAATAAAATAAAAAAAAAGTCTATATGGTTGAATTAATAAAAAAAGTTGATGTATGTTTATTAATTTTTGATAGTTTGAATAAATGGT
Source organism: Ignelater luminosus (assembly GCA_011009095.1). NCBI lineage: Eukaryota > Metazoa > Arthropoda > Insecta > Coleoptera > Elateridae > Ignelater > Ignelater luminosus. The sequence continues at coordinate 50,334 of VTPC01007102.1, forward strand.
TTATTATAAATGAGCTTAACATATCTGTTAATTTATAAATAAATAGAGGTTAGGTTTTGTATATTTGAACAAATTACTTGAGAGATAATAAATTGTCAAATAAACAAATAATGATAGACAGACAAAACGCAGTTCCTAATCTTTCAACCTTTTTCTGCTTGTGTACCCCCCTAAACATTATATTTTCACAAACTGTACTCCTAATTAGGGTTACCAGACCTCGTATATTCAATGATTCTCATATATTTTCTAAAATTCTCATATTGAACTTCCAATTTCTCATGTTATATTTTAAGCTAATTTAAAGAAATTTTATTATAAGTTTCATATATTTTAACGATTATGCACTAAAAATATTTACTGATTTGTAGTTAATCTTAACAGAGAAATTGCCTGGGCTGTGTAGTGTTTATACATATTACAAAAGTCTAAAGAATTACCAAACATAACAAAACCGATGTCTTTTATATTTTAAGCATACCATCTTCAACAGTATATGTCTAAAGAGTAGCATCATGTCATATAAGTAGGGCCCGGAATTATATGCAATTGCATGTTTTAATTGCAGGTATGCAGCCGCATCATTAAGATATCTTTACTGATCATGCAAAATCTTACAATTCTACTAAGTTTTATAGTGCATATAAATGCATATATGAGAGGTTAGCACATATAATGCAAGTAATTAAGTTTTTGTGCATTTTTCTTAGATTTTGGTTATTTATAGTGCATATAAAACCGCCTTTTCATTTTTTTAGATGCCCTTTTAAGTAAGTAAGTAAAGAAAGTAGAACGTTTATTATTAAATGAGATTGTATAATGAACATTTCATTCACAATTTTACTAGATTTTAAATGTAAATTTTTTTAAAGTGTTAATACCTACATTTAAAACATTTATTGTGACAATTTAAAAACAACATTGTTCATAAAAGGTTGAAATGTAGT